>CAKNXH010058399.1:31321-83575 GCA_932178445.1 Andricus quercusramuli | reverse complement strand
CCATCCATCCATCCATCCATCCATCCATCCATCCATCCATCCATCCAGCCTCAGTGCTATCATAACAGTCGACGTAAAAAACTCCTTCAATAGCGCATCCTGGCAGAACATCCTCGATCAAATCAGTAGAAGGGAGATAAATGAAGGGTTGATAAGCCTGATAGCGTCCTACCTCCCAGAGCGGGAAATGGAGACGGAAGCAGAGGGCACATCCAAGGTCAAGGAAATCAATAGCGGAGTTCCGCAAGGATCATTGCTTGGACTGACTCTGTGGAACGTCCAATATTGTGGGCTGCTGAAACTGGAGCTCACAGACTGGATGGAGTTAGTGGGTTCCGCAGATGACATCGCTATCGTTGTTGAATCGACAAATAGCCAAATTTTGATGAACCGAGCAAACCTTGCCATAAGAAGGGTAGATCAGTGGATAGAGGAAATGAAGCTCAACCTTGTTCCCGAAGAAACTGAAGCATATTTTCTCAGCACGAAGGGGAAGGTGGGGCTGATACAATTTGAGATGCAGAGTATTAAAATTGGTCCCAGCAAGGTCTTGAAGCAATTGAGGTTCTGGCTGGACACGAAGCTGAACTTTTATGAACATATAGACAAAACTGTCCAAAAAGCTGAAAGGACGATGACAGCCCTTTCAGGTCTCATTCCGAATATAGGGGGACCAAGAGCGTCCAAAATATGAGTACTGATGAGTGTAGTACACTCACAAATTCTGTACGTAGCACCAATCTGGGAGAAAGCAATGCAGAAGATAGAGCAATGGAAAAAGATGAGAGAGTGAGAGTCGTAGCTGGCATAGCCCCAATAGAACTGCTAGTAAAGAATATACAGGAAAAATATGAAGGGTAGCAGAGAGAGGAGGCCAGAGCAAACCTGATGATATGATGGCAGGAAAAGTGGGCTACAGCAACAACTGGACGCTGGACATGGAAGTGAATCCCAGACATTCGGAAGTGGCTGGAAAGACCATACGGGGAAATGGCCTACTTTCTGAGAAAGGCCGTATCTGGTCATGGATGCTTCAGAAAGTTTCTATTCCATCCCAAAAGGTTTACTGTAGACAGATGTCCGTATTGCGGAAAGCCCGACGACACATGTCATACCCTGTTCTCATGGACAAGATGGGAAGAAGCTCGAGAAGAGTACCGAGGAGAGACAGGCAAAGCTTTCATGTACAGAAATATGATGGAAACTCTGATTGACTCGGAAAAAGGCTGGTCGCAAGCATACCGAGTTATAAGACACATTATACAAAACAAGGAACAAGAAGGCAGGTAAGTAGACCAAATAGTATAGTATGACGCAAATACCTGACAACCCCCAGCCTGGATGCCGAAGGCCGATGAGCCCAAATGTTTGCACTACGGAGCAAGAATGTTTTTCGGTGATTTGATTCATTGGTGAATTCCTTCATTTCTTAAAGGATTAAAATTTACGGCGAGTATGAATCATATCAGATTACGATAAATATATAATTTGAATAAACCGATCAATGGTTTGGCGCATTGGCTGTTAGAATTATTAGAATACCGGCTATTATTAGAATACGCACTTTCTCGGATGTACGAAGACGAAGAAGTCACCGAGGTCGGTGGAGCGAAGTAATTGATGATCCGTGGTATTACCATAGAGCTTATGACTTACAAAATTTCCCCAGAAAGTATGATAGGCGGAAATTTATAGATGGGAAATTATATACTTTCAGACCGAAATTGATAAACGCAAGAAATTTGTAGAGATGTAGTGAATTATGCATTGGTGTCTATGAACTACAGCACGTAGTACAAAAAGTTATCAATTTTTTAAATTATTAATAGGTTCATGTAGCGAAGTTCCCTTGAAGTTCGATCGATTCCAGTTGAGCTTATGGGTTTTAAGTAGAGTCGAGCTGAGGCCGATTGGTGCGAGTTGGGTCGAAATTGTGTCAGGTACGAGCTGGTTCTCAAAACATTTTGGAGCCAAAACCTGGATTTTTTAGACTCACCCCAAATTCATGTACAGCTAGCCGAAAAAAGTCTACCGAGTCTAATGGAAATTATTATAAGATAAAGCTTCTTCAAAGATGAAAGATATTAAACAGGAAGCTCGAAAAATGTATCAACTCTCCTTCGGTAGAACTGGTGAACATGCGGGGCTGGGAGGAAGTGGCCCCTTTCAAATTTGTTTAAACAAAAAAGAGTTGGTAGTGCAAAAAGTTCCTCAATATGCTATGTATACTATGTTCTAGCTCCCCTGGGTTCTACTTGGTGAGTTGGGAATGTGTCGAAGTAGAAATTAATTTAGGCTTATCCAAACAACAGATCCGACACACACTACCACTACAAAACTGGTCGCTAATCTAACTCTGTAGTAATCAACCCAGGTCAAGAGCTTTACAAAACCACCCTACGCTACGCCATGGTTCACACACAAACTAACAAACTGACTTACAAGCCCGTGAGAACATCCATATTATTTAACCCAACCACATCCACTGAGGAAAGCTGTCCACGAAGGCCCACGAGTTGGATGGGAGAAAATACAAATTTCTTGGAAATCGAAAATAGCTGCTTACCTAAGCATAAGAAAACTATTTTGCATCCGTCGCCTACCATTCCGCTGATACTATTTGTCAGCCATTTCTTATACACAATTTAACGAAATACGATTATGGTTTCCTCGCTTCCTGAGCATGGTCTGGAGGAGCAAAGTAGGTATTTGGTAGAGGTGGGGTACATTACCTGCTTAGGCAGAGGAAGTGCACCTTCATAGCATGTCCCCATGCGCATTCGTTACTTCGCTCCACGCGCACTGTTCTTTGTGATATTTACCTTTTTGAACTAACTTTGAAACAGAAATGTAATTTTATGAGAAAACTCAAAAGTAGTACTATTATTACAGGAAGTATCATGTATACCGACACAGCAAAGTCTTCTTACGGTCTCGCGCGTTTTCAATAACTCGTCTACGCTTTGGCTTTCCCTCGTTCTTGGATCCTCTAGCATATCCTAGCATAAATATGTTCATGCAAGTTCTGGTACTTCTATACGTTTTTATATCTTCTCGCTTGAGAGTGTCATTCCCACAATCGTACCATTCTTTCCTTATTCTTCCTCTGTGTACGCTACCATTTAGTCCATCTAAATACACTTGCCCTCAGGCCCCCGTCCCCCGACAATAAAATATACAATAAACTGCAAGCATTCATCTACAAGCTTGGAAATATTTATCCCTTCAGGTGATTCCTATAAAATCTTATACAACATTCGAATTGAAAATTACATTTAATAATTCTATGCGTGATGACGAAAAATCCAGAGAAAATATGTATTCTCCCGCATGAGAGGGGCCCATATGGTTGGCCTGAAGTTATATATAGGGACATATATTTGGATAAATTCTGAGAGGATAAATCTGAAGAAAAAAAAATGCATCTAAAATTGGCTAGTGCGATAAGAGCACGTATTATACTTCTCCGTCAAACATGAAATATACGCGATTCCGGTTGCTTTCAGGATATAAGTATAGTACCAATAGATTGAGTATAGTTCCTAGTATGATAACCACTTGAAACCGAAAATAATATTTTTGTCCCTGACCAAGAAAAACGCAAATATCTCATGAACTAGAACAGCCCAGTAGGGTTCCTTTCATGTGGACGATCACAAATAATAAAGCAAGTTTCTAGCCTTAATCCATTCTCCTTGATGTTCTCTAATATGCTTCTTAAATTGGGTAATTTTTTCAATATTTTCCTTTTTCCTGGCATCAAATTCTTCAAAATTGGCTTTCCTTTGCCCTTCTGAAAATAAACAAATGTGCACATTGAATTATAATGGAAAGCTGTGGTATGAAAACCAGAACAGTTTTTTTATAGGTTTTTTGTGTGTTTAATTACATCTTTAATTTGCAAAGAGTACCATCGCACTGGCACTTCGCGAGCTCACAATTTAGTCGCATAGTTTTGTTGCAGACCGTCTAAAAGGGCAGGTAAAAAAATCCTGAGGTATTATCAAAATTATGCGAAATTCCTATAGAATTTTTCTATATTTAAGTCACGAAGTCTTTTATATCTGCAACTGTAACATAGGCTTAAGAATCAAATCACTAAAAGGGTAAGAGAAAAAGTATTTAAACTTATCCACCCATCACGCTGAAAACACCAGTTCCCGTTAGATCACTGAAGTTAAGCAGTGTTGGGCGCGGTTAGTACTTGGATGGGTGACCGTTCGGGGAATACTGCGTGTTGTTGACCCGTCGTGGGTGTGGTGGACCCACACTTGTAGTATTTATCCACCTAGAAACACTACCCGAATCGGGTAGTGAGGCAATGAACTTTCGAGTTCGAAATGCTAATCAATTTTTTTTAATTTTTTTTTTATTCATAAATAACAATCAATAACCAATCGATGACTCAAGATATTCAAACAGCGTGGAAGAGCTTTGTTCACGAAATCAATCAGTGTAGATATGAAATATGATTAAGCACTCCATGCTGTTAAAAAATTATAGGTAACCTTTCCGTAAGTTCTATGGAACGTGTCAAATTCGCTTCCACAATAAGCTCATCCTACTTGTTTGAACCATGACTTCATAGAGAAGATGACTCAAATATGGAATAGATGAGTTTCTGACAAACTAAAACGTATAGTCCATTAGTAATAGTGAGAACTGAATGTTCGTTAGCGTAGTAGAAAATAGTGTCAGTTTTATTTTTTCACATGTATTTATGTCTGCTTGTGCCCAAAAAGTATAAAAGTGAATACCCGTGAGTTATTTCTAGGGTAGTTTTTAATGTGTATTTGTAATCTGGTGAATACAATTTTGCAAATAAAGCTTACACATAGTAGGGGGCACGTCTCGGAGAGTAATATTGTAAGGAGGATACACAGAAAAATCTATGAGTGAATTTTGTTGAAGGTTATATTGTATTTTTTAACCTGCCGGTAAAGGCAAGAGATGAATACTATCCTTAGTAGGATGTAAACTCTCTGTATTACCTGCTCGCACGAGTAAACAGTGAACATTAACGTGAGTCGGAAGTAACTTCCATTGTGTCTTGCAATGATCTAACACCCTCATGTTTACAAGATATAAAGGCGAAAAAGGCGAGTGCATACATTCGCAACATATGTATATCCACTTTTTAATGTGAAGTATTCGTCAGAACATTTTTAACGAAAGGTGAGCAAAACCAACTGATATAACGCGAATAGCAGACTTTCCAGCCGTAATGGGTGTCTACCCGCTCACTAGCGCCCTTAGCGGCCGCAAGTGTCAGACGGCGTTCGTGAAACAGCTGCATTCGCAAAGTTGGGGGTAAATTTGCTCGCCCGTGCAAATTCTTATACGTTTTTAATTGAACCGCAAAAGAAATCACTTGGTTGTTTTATCTTCAGTGAGGCTGTTTTGTTTGCCAACAAGTCCTGAAAGCTTTTGCTTTAACTTGCCTTTTCAGTATTTTTAGTAAAACCATGAACTTTCAACAAAAGTCAATCCACAATCGTGACTTGCTCCCACATAAAGTGGCACTCAATTTCCCAAGCATGCTTAGCAGAATTCAAATGCATTTCGTAGACGCACGAGGTACTGTGAGATGTGTTATTAAAGTTTGTTTTGAATAGAACATCAGTACACCGGTGGTTCACCACGACAAAACACAAAAATTAAAAGAAAGACGTCAAAGTGATCTTTTACTTCGGATTCTGATACGGATGAGCCAGACAGAATGATCATCAACATATTTTTCTGTAGGTTGGTATATAAATTTTCCCACCTTATTATCAATATCTTGGAAGCCAGTTTTGGTTTCATTTATAATCTTCGAATTATTATTTTTGTCGAGGATTAACCCCCACCGTGCCATATAAATTCACTTGAGCAACGAAACATTTGATGCTCGAAAATGTCCAAAACAAAACTCACGTGCAAAAACGTCAAGTAGATTTTCAACGCGCCAAATTGATCTTTAGCAATTTCACAAATAGATTCACGGGCTGATCCGTCACGGTACAACTTTCGATCGTCACAATTTTCGTATTATTACTTTGAGTTATTTCTAATTTGATGTTGATAATTTTCGAAAGAATTCTCAGAAAATCGAGTAAAACTACACTTTGCATAATAAGAAATGCCGATCTTTCTTTATGATTTCTAACCGTCATTTTTGATAGCTGTAATTATAAATCTTTGAAATTCCAAAAATTCAACCGTTAGGAAAAAACCGAACATATTTGCTGAAATCAGCTGGAATACTTCTTGAAAATTGAAACGGTCGAAGAAAGGAAAAACAGTTTTGGATCTACTGCATCTACAATTGTTTTGTATATTTGAAATTACAAGGTCAGTAACGTACTGATAATAATGGGATACCTGTCTTATATTTCGACAAAATATGGTGAGAACGTGAAAAGTGACATGGACAAATGGATTAAATTTCAACGTCGACTTGTCCTTTTGAAAGAACAACGTACGTTTTTAATAAAATGTCGAAAAGAAGCCCTTATTCCAGCTCATATTCTAAATCACACGAATATGTTTAAAATTCACAATTTGCACTTTAAAGTCGCATTTAAATTACAGAATACTAAACTAAACACTCAAAGAAAATTGTTAAATTGCGAAATTAATAACGTAGTTGAAAATATTCAGGAATTAGGTCACATTTCTAATTATTTAAGATATCGTTTATTTAGAAATATTAATGAAGATTCCTTACATTTTTTCTTTGATTCGCAATGTAGGGCGTTAGAAAAGTTGAAATTTAACGTTAGAAATAATTGTATTAAAAAGTTTCAGTGGTTGAAAGATAAAAGCTTCGAAACAAATGTTAAACTTCGAGAATTTAGAGTTAAAAAATGTTTTAAAAATGTTTCAAATGTACAAATCCCTGATGAAATTGCTGAATCTTTAGCCTTGGGGAAAAAATTTGGTATTCCTTACTATATTGATAAAATTCCTGTAAACAATATCATTGCCAATATTGAAAACTCCATACAAAATTTAGATAATGACGAGGATAAATTAAATATTAGAAGGACAGTAACTGAATTAATATCAAATCATAATAGGAATAATAAATTTAAAAATAATAATAAAATTACAGAAAATATTGTAAATTTTCAAAAAAAACACAAAGATTTATTATTCGTAAAAGCTGATAAAGGAAATATTATGGTGGCAGCGAATAGGAATGATTATAATTTCACTATAGAAAACATTTTAAAAACTAATAATTTATACAAAAACGTAAGAACTAATTTAGTTCCAACAGCTGAAAATAAATGCAATGATATTGTTTCCAGATGGGAAAATAAAAGATATATTAATGAATCGGTTGCATATAGATTGAAGACCCATAGTAGTGTTGTGGCAAAAGCTTATGCACTCCCAAAGGTACACAAACCAGGTTTAAACTGGAGATTAATTGCTTCCACAATTGGATCACCAACTTACAATCTAGCAAAATATTTATCAAATGTTTTAAAACCAGTTTCAGGAAAAACTGAGTCGTTTATAAAAAATAGTTGGGATCTGAAACAAAATATTAATAACATTATAATACTGTTTGGTTTTCGGTTCGTCTCCAATAGAGGGCGCCACTTGAGGGCCGTCGAAGTCCCTCTCGTCGACTGTTGCGCGTCTACTCCCGCAGTTACTCTTCCCACGTCGCCCCGAACGGACGTATGTCGGCGCGTGTGTGGCTACGCGTTAGCCACAAAGTGTAGTTACTCAGTGTAGATACTCGTCGAGTGTTACCCAACGCGGACGCATAACCCTGTAGTGCAGTGTACCGTGTAGTGTGGTTTCAAGCAATAAAAGAGGTATCTCAACGACCAGTGTTTCTGTGCTCTCCAGTCACCCCCTCCCTCCAGCAAATGAAACAAATACCTTCTACTCATTCATTAGTATCGTTAGATGTCGTTTCAATGTTTGATAATATACCTCTGGATTTAGCTTTAGATTGTATAGAAGAAAAATTGAATTTATATAGAAATTTAACAAAAATATCAAAAAATGAAATTTTTATTGCTATTAGAACAGTTTTTAATGATACAGTTTTTTCTTTTAATAATAAATTTTACAAGCAGCTTTCAGGATGTCCAATGGGATCTCATTTATCTCCCATAGTTTCAAACTTGGTTATGGAAGATGTTGAAAAAAGAGCCTTGTCTAGATTATCATTCAAACCAATTTTATATAAACGTTATGTAGATGACATATTTACAATTGTTCCAACTGACAAAATTTTAGAGCTTATAAATGTTTTTAATAGTATTGATGAAACCATTCAATTTATTTTGGAACATGAAAAAAACAACACGTTAAGTTTTTTAGATTTGGAAATTCAAAAAACAACCAATGGGAATTTAATTACGAATTGGTTTAAAAAACCATCTTGGTCCGGTTGTTACTTAAATTATGAATCCCATCATTTGTTCAGTCAAAAGATATGTTTAATAAAAGGTTTGGTGGACAGATGTGTAAAATTAAGTGATATAAAATATAGAAAAGAAAATTTAGACCAATTAAAAGCCACCTTACAATTAAACAATTATCCCTTGCCGTTAATAGATAATGTCATCAAAGAACGTATTAATGGAATATACAACACTTCAATTATAGAAAAGAAAAAAAAGAAGTGGTTAGAAAATTATAAAAAAACTGATCTAAAAGTTACCTTACCATACGTTCAAGGTCTTTCTGAAAGGTTAAGGAGATCCTTAAAAAAATGTAATATAAACGTTTTTTTCAAAAATAACCACACTTTAGAAAAATTGTTGAGTAACAAAAAAGATTCTGAAACAATAAAAAATCTGTCTGGTGTGGTTTATTTAATAAAATGCACTGGATGTAATAAACACTACACAGGTGAAACTAGCAGGAGATTGAAAAGTAGAATTTATGAACATAAAAGAGATTGTAGAATTGGTAATTTAAACGCAGGTTTGTCACAACATTCATGGGAATTTAATCATGTTTTTGATTTGTTAATGTTAAAATCTTGGCTAGAGAAAATAATACTTTTAAAAGACGTATTATTGAATCAATTTTTATTAATAAACATATCAAAACTTCAATAAATTTAAAAACTGAAATATTGAATATAAACCAAATTTATCAAAGCATTTTACATTAACTTTTTTTTTATGAAAAATTCTTTTTACTTAATCTAATTTTCATTCAATTTTACTCTCAAGCTTTGGCGCGCCTTTTCATCAGAGGTTTATTAAAGTTTTCACCTCTATAATTACGACTTTTCATAACAGTCAGTTTTGTATCGTCCGTCTGTAAACATCGTTTCAATTATGTGACACTTTCAAAAATTATTGGAGCCTTTCCAATATTCTTGAGGCTTCAATTAGAAGAAATTTTTATTCTTTTTATTCATTTTGAACATTTTTTAATGACGATTTTGTTATATCAAATATTACATTACTCTATGACTCAGGTATGTTTTAATTTTTAATTTTTAATTTTTGTTAAAACCAATATCCTTTTTACGACACTAATTATGCGACCTTTACGCTCATAAATATTATATTAGTTTATTAAATTATAGATATGTGTATCGACTCTTGAAAAAGACCCGCAGTGTTGGTCGAAACGTTGAGAATTTCCAAAGAAATAAATGTTTTATACATGTTATTTCGGATGATTTTATTTTTTGACTTTATAATTGACCGTAAGACCGAACATATTTGCTGAAATCAGCTGAAATACTTCTTGACTATCGTTTGACTTTCATCATTTCATTATTTCTCCATTCTTGTAGAGAAAATACTTTTTTTACATTCTCATTCAATGAAAAGGTATTGGTTTTTATGTAAAATTGAGCATAGTCTGTTCTCGTCAAATCTCTACATTTTGAGACCCCCTGAGCCAGAAAAAATTATTTTTACGGAGGTGTCTGACTGTCTGTAGTCTGTACTCAGCCTGTAGTCTATAGGTACGATAAATTTCGAAAGACTGATCAGATTGGATTGAGCTTTGGCACACGTTTTTAAGACGTGAAGAGAAAAAAACAATTTTGTTGAATAGCCGTTTTTGACTAATGGTTCTGGTTTTATCCATCGAAGATATTTTTAAAAAATCATTTTAAAAAATCATTTTCCACCAAAACTGTACCAGATATACAAAAATTTCAGAAAGAAAAATTGTTCATATAAAAAAGATTAACAAATTTCGTCCAATCCATGTTTTGATAAGTTACATATTCTTCGTTCTAATCGTGAAAAATGCTGTTAGAAAAAAGAAATGCCATTTTTCGGCAAAACTATACAATATACGAAAAAATGTTCAGCAGCTAAATTGTTCGCATTAAGAAGCTAGACAAATTTTGTTGGTACTATTTTTTGATAGGTTACATATTTTTCGTGTGAATTTCTGTGAATTAGGCGTTTTTCTTTGGAATTTTATCAAGCGTGCAGGTATTTCAATGAGAATTCCTTATTGAGTGAACACTCGAATGAGTGTTTTTCAAGGCTGATAGAGCCTTAAGTAAATAAGTTTCCTTTTTAATCTAAACTTAATAAATAAATGAATAAATAAATAAAAACCGAAAAAAAACCGAGCACTTAGCGAGAGGTTCCAAATTAATTAATGATCTTTTTTTAAAATGTCCTAAGTTTCAAAAACCAAATATAGAAGTCCAAGTCTTCGAATCCTTTTTGGGAATTATGTCATCTTGTTCATTGAAAAAAGAATATTTTCTTCGAGTAAAATTCAATTCATTAACAGACATGAATACCAAAGTAACAAAAACACATTTGATGGAAAATTCAAACTACTAACTATCTTTTCCACACCAATGATAGCTCACCAAGAAAAAAATTCGAATTGAATGTTTTAATTACTCGTTATCGATATCCCTACTAGCTAAATCATAATCTTGAGCTGAGTTGGTTGTTCTCAAATCGCGATAAAATTATTGATATTTGGGATCGATGTATTGAATCGATTGCATGCGATCATTATACTTTTGGACTGTGATGGCATTTCCGTTCGGATAAAGAGTCGATAACACAGGACCACAAAATAATTTTGTCTTGACAATGGATCAAGACTGGTCGTATCTTATGTTTTTGGGATCGCTGAATCCGAATCTGGCCGTGGAATATTCCTATCACGTCACAATTTCTCATAAATCAAGACTTAGCTTTAAAATTTATGAATATTTACACTATCCTATCTTTAGCTTCACCGAGGAACAACGACGTAGATGTAATAGGATTATGTTCCCTTCGGGGTGCCTGATTTGAGTGAGTCCCCTTGCCTCTCACTGTTTGGGGTGCTTTATTTCATTGAGTTCCCTTGCTTCTAACTGTTTAGGGTGCTTAATTTGAGTGAGTCCCCTTGCCTCTCACTATTTGGGGAGCTTGATGTGATTGAGTTCCCTTGCTTCTCACTGTGTAGGGTGCTTGATTTGAGTGAGTTCCCTTGCTTTTCACTATTTAGGGTGATTTTACTGTTTAGGGTGTTTAAGGTGCTTGATCAAGCTCCCCAAACAGTGAGAGGCAAGGGGACTCAATCAAATCAAGCACCCCAAACAGTAAGAGGCAAGAGGACTCACTCAAATCAAGCACCCCAAACAGTGAGAGGCAAGGGGGCGCACTAAAAGCAATCACCTCAAACACTGAGAGGCAAGGGCACTCACTAAAACCAAGCACCCTACATAGTGAGAAGCAAGGGAACTCAATCACATCAAGCACCCCAAATAGTGAGAGGCAAGGGGACTCACTCAAATTAAGCACCCTAAACAGTTAGAAGCAAGGGAACTCAATGAAATAAAGCACCCCAAACAGTGAGAGGCAAGGGGACTCACTCATTTTGAAGTTAAATTTTGATTTCTGAGAAACTGTGACGTGATGGGAATATTGCACGTTCAGATTTGAAATCAGCGACCCCAAAAACATAAGATAAGATTAGTCTTGATCCATTGTCCAGCCAACAATATTCTATGGTCCTGCAAAATTGAAAATTTTTCAAATGTCTCTGAGAAATCGTTATTTTTGCAATGCCCACCTTACGGATCTGTTTGTCGTCGTATATCATACGAAGAACAAATTTTTAACCAAAAAAGAAACGAATTTTCAACAAAATATTTCTTTATCCTCAAAAAAAAGTTACTTGAAAAACAAGTTTTCAGCCAAATTAGTGTATTTCCAACGAAAAATATAAATTTTCAAGCGAAAATGAAATAGTTATATCTTCAGTAAGAAAAAATTAATTTTCAACTAAAACGAAACAAATTTTCAACTAAAGAAATTAAATTTTATTCTTCTTCTTTATTCATAATGTGTCCCCTAAGGGTTTAAATGACTTCCATTTCTTACAACACTTCCTTCTAAATGTTTTATAAAGTCTTATCCTTATTATTTACAATTATTTACACGTATTTACATAAAATCTTATATCTAACACCTTAAATCTTATTTCGACGATAGCGCAATTTGGGACGTGTTGGCGAACGAGTGACCAAAAGCGAGAGTGCAAGCGGGAGAGAGAGAGAGAGAGAGCTGTAACGCAAACGCATCTTAATTTACTTATGCTATTACATAATCATTACTTACACATCTTTACGCTTCTAATTGAATTTAGGCGACTTCCGTTTCCTTTTTCTTTCACTTCTCTTGTACCTCCATTTTGCTATTTTTGGCATCCATTCTTTCATTTTTTTTTTCAATTGCTCACCTAGCATCCTCTAACTCCTTCAACCACTCTTCCCCCAAACCATACTCCCCTAAAATCCTTACCACATTCTCTTGCCAGCTTCCTTTATCTTCCATTCCTCTCCTCCATCCTTCCCATACATGCTCCCATGTTTCTTCTTCCCATTCACAGATTCTGCAATTCCTGTTATCATTCTTTTCCCAGTACATACTTGCCCTTACCTCGTTTCCCAATCTGAATCTTGATATTCTTGTCCATCTTTTCTCCCCCCATGCCTGCTCTAAATACTTTGGTACTCCTTCCTTTTTTATCATCTTACACCATATATTATATTTTGATTCCTCAATCATCCCCCATCTTTCTATTAATTGTCTTTCTCGCTCCCTTTTTCCACTTCTTCATAGTTGACTCCAGTCCCGTCTTCTATATCTCTAGCGTTAAAGAACAACCTCCTTTCTTCCTCCCATCTCGTTAATTCAATCGCCCTTCCTCTCCTTTCTTCTACCTCCATCAAACACTTTCTCGCTAACTCCCCTCCCTTTCCCTCCCACAGCTTCGTCTCAAAATTCCATGCCCTCTTTCCCGCTCTAGTACTTAATTTATACCTTTGCGCTTCTTCTCTCATCATATATCCCGGCGTCCTCCAGTCTACCCCTAACGTCCATCTTATATACCTTTCCTGTAAACTTTCAATCTCTTTCCTTTCTTTCCATCCCCATATCTCTGCTCCATCACCTAATACCGGCCATACCAGCGTATCAAATAACCACATTCTCCTTCTCCAATTTTTTTTAATCATCTTTTTCCTATTCTTCATATCTGTTTCATTACCCCTGCTGCTTTTTTATCCTTTCTCTCATATGAGCTCTATGATCTCCATTTGCTTGTAAGGTATATCCCAAATACTTAAACTCTTTTACTTTATCTAATTTTTTTTCCTTCCAACTCCCCATCCATTCTTTATTTCTTCCCCTCCTTTTCTAAACCTCATTATCTTTGTCTTTTCTACATTTAAATTCAACTTTTTTCCATCTAAGTATTTCTCTAATCCGGTAATTGAGCCCGCCATCCCTTCTTCATCCTCTGCCATCAACACTATATCGTCTGCGTATGCCAGTGTATATATCTTTTCGTTCCCTATCCTAACTCCTCCCCACACTTTTCTCCTCATTTCTTCTTCTAAGTCTTATTAATCCCTCTTTTATCCCTTTTTTCACCACAACTTTTTCTATCTCGCCTCGGTCTAATGAGTCAAACGCCGCCTTCAAGTCTACGAAGACAGCTATCATTGCCCCTTTCTCCCTTTCAATCCTCTTATTTACTAAGTAGTTCAGAACATAAATATTGTCCATTGCCCCCATCACTTTTCTAAACACTGTTTGATTCGGTGATTCTATCTTTTTCTCCACAACTTCTTTTTTCAACCTCTCCGATAAAACAGTCACATATACTATACAGTGTTGGCATTAGTGTCACTCCTCTATAATCTTCAACCTCCTTTTCTGTGCCTTTCTTCACTGTTTGTATCACTACTCCTTCTTTCCATAACTCTGGCCACCCCTCTCCTCTCCATACTCTATTGCACATTATCCATGCCCATTCCTTTAATTTTGTCCCCCCATATTTCCATACTTCATTTGGAATCTCACCTATACCAGGTGCCTTTCCATCTTACATCATCCCTAATACCTTGACTATTTCCTCTCTTGTAATGTTCTCCTCCTCATCTGTTTTCCTACCATCTCTTCCTCCTTTCCTAGCTTTCTTCTCTACCCCTGATAGTAATTCCCTACGATATTTTTTCCATTCTATCATCTCATTGTCCTGGTTTACTCTTTTTCTTCTTCTTCTCTCTTTATTTACCACTTTCAAAACCTCTTCTTCCGTCTTCGCCTTCTCCGCTTCTTCTTTAAACCTTTTATTTTCCTCCTCTTTCTTTTGACCACACAACTCAGTATACTCCTTCTTTTTTCTCCTATATTCTTCTTCACTACTTGTCCCTTCTCTCCATTTTCTTAACACCCTTCTCACTTCCTTCTTCTTCTGTTCACAATCCGCATCTCATCTACTTCTATCCCCGCCTTCACTGACTTCTTTTTTGCTTATGCACTCTAATGCTCCTTTTATTTCTCCTACCATTATTTCCATTTCCTCCATTACATTTCCTTCCCCCATTTTAATATTCCTGGCTTTCTCTTCAAACTGTTCTTTACCTTCCATTGACCAATCCCCTCTTCCTGCTCTTTTTACTTTTGCTTCTTTTTTAGCCTCTTTCTTATTACTCATTTCTCCCTCTACGGCCACTATTATGGGAAAGTGATCCGAATCTACATAGTTCCTCATCTCTAGTTTCTTACCCTTACCTCTTACTACGTCGTCCGCTACCACAGAATCAATAACCGTTCCCCTCTTTCCTCCTGTGCGTGTATATTCCCCTTCCTCATCCCCCTCTATACTTCCGTTTAGGATAAACCATCCCATCTCCCCTAGGCTCATTAACAACTTCTTGCCCCTCATTCAGTATCTTGTCTTTGGATTTTCTTCCTTGCTCTCCATACCATTTTCTTCCATTTCTATCTCCTGTTCTCGCATTGAAATCCCCTCCTATTGTAAGCCTAATGTCTTCTTCATTTTATTTCATCATTTCTTTTATCTCCTCTAATTTCTCCTGCATATCACCGTTCACATAAACCCCCACTTTCTTCCACTTCTCTCCTCCCATCTTTACCTCTTCTACTATTAATCCTTCTCTTTGTTCTTTCCTCTCTTTCTTGTCCTTCCCTGTTATACATTTGTTCCTCACTCCCATTAACATTCCTCCCATTGCTCTGCCTTTTTTATTCTTCCTCTTTGCATTTTGAACTTGTCAATTGTAACCTCTTGGTAACCTTCCCCTTACTCTTTCCCATCCCTTTTCATCTAGATACGTCTCCATCATTACTATTACATCCCATTGCGCCAAATTTCTCATAAACTCCCTTTCCTTTCTCTCCAAACCTGCTATATTCCAGTAGCATATCCTCCATTCTTCCCTACTCTCGTTTCTCGTCTCTCTTTGCTTTTTACTATTAATATTTCTTCTTTTCCTTTCTCCGGTTCATCTCTCCTAGTTTTCCGGCATCACATTTCTTACCATCTCTTCCCTTTCTTCGTCCCAATCCCACCATACTCCTTCTAGCTGTATTCTGCCATACTTAACACACGTTCTTTTTCCCTTACTTCTTTCCTCTTCCGCTATTTGCCTTAACTTATACTGCATATTCCTTTCTACCCACGTCAAATCATCCTCTCTTCTCTCCGAGCTTCCATATAACAACCTCTTCTTTGTCATCACGTCCCTTTTATGTTCCCATTTCATTAGCTTCACTAGTACAATTTTTTCTCATTTTCGCGTTTCCTTTCCTACACTCCGCATCTCCTCTATCTCTACTTTAGCATCTATAATTTTTAGAACATTTTCCACTCCTTCTTTCAATTCCTTCCCTTATAATCTTAGACCCTTTATCACTATGTTTTTTTTCTCTCTTCTCTTTCTTTCCTTTCTAATCTTCTTTCTATTTCCCTTATCCTTTCCCTCTCATTATTCCCACTCTCCCCTACACCAAACTCTCGTTTTGATTTTTCGATCTTCACTATCCTACCTTCTAATTGTGCTACCTCTTTATTATGCTCATCCTAATTTTCTAATCTTTGTTCTAAAATCTGCATCTTTTTTTCTAAATTTTCCCTAACTTCTTCCCATTTTGGCATCTCTTTTCTGAGTTCGCCATTTCTTTCCTAATGTCTTGTTTTATGTCCTCTCCCCTTTCTTCCTGCCGTTTTTCGTTCTTCTGTATTACTTCTATCATCATTTGCTGCAATTCTTCTAACTTTACCTTTTCAAATTCTACCGGCCCTCTATGTTCAACTTTGTCTTCTTCTTTTCCCTTGTCTTTCTCCATCGCTCTACTTTGATCTTTTTCCGGTTGTGTTCTAATCATTTTCGGGGTTTTCAGGGTGGATCCTACTTCTACCTTGTCTTCGCTACTTCCTCTTTCTGCCCTATCCCTCTTCCTATTCATAAACGTTTCGATTGAGCCAAAACCATGCGCCCTCAATCTTTCCCTTCCTACCGTTTTCCGATACTGACCGCGTCTTTTTATCTCACTTTTCGGCGTGCAGAATACTTCCTTGTCTAAATACATCAACCCGTAACTTGCGTACTGTGTAGCTTTTGTCACCACGGCGCCTACCTCATCCTGCTACAGTACCTTCTTCCGTGCCTCTCTCTCCCTATCCCTCCCTGTCGCCGCTACTCAGCTGCACCTGTCTCCCCACCCTGCTCTTCACGCTAAACCAAACTATCCACACACAGCCTACCCAAAATAGTCTCAATCTCTCAAAATATCACTTAAATCTTCACTTCAATTATCTCAAACTTACAAACACTCACTCACAAAACCATCTAACACACTCGTTCCGTCAACTCACCTCAAATTCTACTGCAAATTCACTACAATTAGCACCACTCAATTACCGCTACCTAACACTTTCATTCCGGAAACGGAAGTCAATTAAATTTTAACCACAGTGATGTATTTCCAACAAAAAAACTGAAATTTTGAGCAAATAGTGGATTTTTCAATCCTAAAGAAGAATTTTCTATCCACACAAAAAAACGAATTTTCAACTGAATAGTTTTTTTTTCAACGAGAGAGATGAATTCTTAACAAAAAATAGAATAGTTGAATTTTTTACTAAAAAGATAATTTTTTAATGAAAAAGATTACATTTTTATCAAAAAACGTTAAGTGTCCACAAAAAATTCAATACTTAAAGTGAATTCTCAACTACAGAAAAGTAATTTTTAACCGATTACATAAATTTGAAACTAAAAAAATGAATTTTCCACCAAAAATAAAATAGGGAATTTCACAGTTGTTAAATTTTTTTAAAGGAATATCCAACCAAAAATATGGATTAGTCACCAAGAAGATTGAACATACTCTCCCAAAACTCAAATTTTCAATCAAATACAGGAATTTTAAACAAAATATTACACGAGTTAGGTTTTCAGTTAGAACAATTAATTTTCGTCTAGAAAACATAATTTTCAACAAAATGATTGAATTTTTAACCAACGAAAGATTTTTAAACTAAAATAATGTCTGATCAACCAAATAAACGAATTTTTAACAATGTAGTTCCACTTTCAACTAAGTAGTTGAATTTTCTACCAAAAAATGTGAATTCTCGATGAAAAACGTGATAAATTATATTTCAGCCACAAAAACGGATTCTAATGACTTCCGTTTCCCGCGTGAAAGTGTGTGGCAGCGGTGGAATTTGGTGCTGAGTTTTTCTGATAATTGTGGTGAAATTTGAGGTCAGTGGATTGTGGATGTGTGTAGAGGTGTTCGTTTGTGAGGGATTGATTGAGAGATTGAAAGATTGACAAGGGCGTGAGGATATTTTTGGGGATCAAGTCAGATTTGGGTGGAAGTTGAGGTTAGATGGGTTTGAATTGGTTTCATAGCTAGCGGAGCGAATAGTAGCACGGAAAGCAGGGATTCAGATTAGGAAGTTTTTAGTACACCGAAAGGGGTGAACAAAGAAAGGAAGGCAAGGGGAAAGTATAGTAAGACGATAGAAAGTGATAGATTGAGGGCGAAGAGCGTGGGATCGATTGAGGCATTCATCAAATGAATGAGAGGAGAAGCAGGGAAGACAAGGAAGATTTAGGGGCAAGCTTGAAAAATCTAAAAATGGATGAGAAAAATAAGGGGACAGAAAGAGACAGTGCTGAGGATAAAGATCCGATGGAAAAGGAAAGATTGAAGGAAACGCGCGAAATGATGATAAAAATAATGGAGATGTATGATGAAAAGCAGGAGAAAAGGATGGGGGTCAGGAAAAGGCTAGAGAATAGGATGCAGATGTTGGAGCAAAGATTAGAGAAGAAGGAAGAGCCTAATAAGTAGGTAGATGAGTTGGAAGGTAGAATAAAAAAAACTGAAAGTTCAAACCGTGAGTTTGTAGGTGGGGAGAGTGGGAATAAGGAGAAGGAAAGTCTGAGAAAAATAGAACAAAGAATAAAAAAGAAAGAGAGACAAGAAGGAAAAAGAAACATAGTGATAAAGGGTCTAAGATTAGAGGGGAAGAAGCTGATGGAAGCAGTGGAAGAGGTACTGAGAAGGATTGATGCTAAGGTAGAGATAGAGGAAGTGCGAAGTGTAGGAAGGGAAGAGCGAAGAGGGGAGGGAATGGTACTAGTGAAACTAAAGAAATGGGAACATAAGAGGGAAGTGATGACAAAGAAGAGGGTGTTACATGGAAGCTCGGAGAGAATAAAGTGTGATTTGACATGGGTCGAAAGGAACATGCAGTATAAGTTAAGGAAGATAGCGGAAGAGGAAAGAAAAAAGGGAAGGAGAACATAGGTTACGTATGGGAGAATACAGATAGATGGTGTATGGTGGAATTGGGACGAGGACAGGGAAGAGTTAGTAAAAATGAGGTATCGTGAAACCAGGAGAGGAAGGAACGGGAGGTAAAGAAATAAGAAATAGTGAGAAACAAAAAGAGACGAGAAAGGATAGTAGGGAAGAATGGAGGATATGCTACTGGAATATAGTAGCCTTAGAAAGAAAGGATAGGGAGTTTATGAGAAATTTGACACAATTGGATGTAGTAGTAATCATGGAGACGTGGATAGATGAAAAGAGATGGGAAAGAGTAAGGGGAAGATTACCAAGAGGTTACAAATGGCAGGTTCGAAATGCAAAGAGGGAGAATAAAAATCGCAGAGCAATGGGCGGAATGATGATGGGAGTAAGGAACGAATGTATAACAGAGAATGATGAGAAAGAGTTGAAGGAACAGAAAGAAGGATTAATAGTAGAAGAGATAAACATGGGAGGAGAGAGGTGGAAGATAGTGGGGGTTTATGTGAACGGTGATATGTAGGAGATATCAGAGCGGATGAAGGAACTGATGGAAGGAAATAAGCAGGAGATTAGACTTATAATAGGAGGTGATTTTATTGCAAGAACAGGAGATGGAGGAGGAAGGGAATAGGATGGAGAGCGAGAAAGAAAATCCAAAGACAAGGTGCTGAATGGGGAGGGGAAGAAGTTGTTAAAGAGCCTAGGGGAAATGGGTTGGTTTATCCTGCATGGAAGTATAGAGGGCGATCAGGAAGGGGAATGTACTTGTTCAGAAGGAAAGAGGGGAACGGTAATTGATTATGTAGTATTAGACGACAAAGTAAGAGAGAAGGTTAAGAAACATGGGGTGGGAAACTATATAGATTCAGATCACTTTCCCATAATAGTGACAGTAGAGGGAAAAATGAGTAATAACAATAAGGCTGAAAAGCAAGCAAAAGTAAAAACAGCAGGAAGAGGGGATTGGTCAATGAAAGGTAGAGAAAAGTTCAATGAAAAATTCAGGAATATCAAAATGAGGGAAGGGTATGTAAACGAGAAAATGGAGATAATGGTTGGAGAAATAAAAGGAGTATTAGAGTGCAAAAGCAAAAAAAAAAGTTAGTGAAGGAGATGATAGAAGTGGATGGGATGAGGATCGTAAACAGAAGAAGAAGGAAGTTCGAAGGGTATTAAGAAAATGGAGAAAAGGGACAAGTAGTGGAGTAGAATATAGGGGAAAAATGAAGGAGTATACTGAGTTGTGTTATAAAAAAAAGAGGAGGAAAATAAAAGGTTTGAAGAAGAAGCGGAGAAGGCTAGGACGGAAGAAGAGGTTTGGAAGATGGTAAATAAAGAAAGAAGAAGATGGAAAAGAGTAAGCCACGATATTGAGACGATAGAATGGAAAAAATATTTTATGGAATTACTAGGAGGGGTAAAGAGGAAAGTTAGGAAAGAAGGAAAAGATGGTAGGGAAACAGATGAGGAGGAGGACATTACAAGAGAGGAAATAGTCAAGGTATTAGGGATGATGAAAGATGGAAAGGCACCTGGTGTAGTAGTCCGGGGAAATTAGCTCGAAAAAGGTCGATTTCCGGAAAAAAAAGGTATAGTTTTTTTTTCTTCACAATCATATCCCTGAAGGCATTAGAAATGAATACCAAAAAAGTTCCCCATCACATCGGCGCCGCATACACCCCTAGCCTCGAAAAACATCCCTTAGACGGGTAGTAGCGCTGGTTTTTGGCTATTATATACGAAAGGGTGCGTAGGAGGATAAAAATGAATAGAAGTGAAAATATTTATAATGGAATTTGCAATAAAAAAGGTTCTATACACTTTTGCTGTACAGGCCATAGGTGATGGGTAATCAGCTCCAGGAGTGGGGGGGATGTTTTAGCGTATGGTGCGAAACGTACTCGCGCGCTTATTTTTCGGCCCATAACTCATAAAAGGGTAGTTTTTGGACAAAAATGCATACGAGACAATTTGTAGAGCAGATAATTTCCTTTTAGGACCAATACATTCTTTTTGGATTACATCAATTTGGAAAGTCATTATTATTATTTTTGTACAGTTCACGTACAAGCACTGGGATCTAATTTCCACCTACCTGTAAGGTAGACTTTTTGGTGCGTTTTTTTTTTATTGTGGTTCACAAACGAAAGTTCAAGTTCTTTCAAAAATATAATTTAACATTCCATAGTTAAATATATAACAATTCAAAAATCGCTTTTTTAAGTTTTCTTATAAAACTCATTATTTCTGTTAGAGATTGCTTTACTCAGCCCTTAAACTCTTATATTTTGAAATATATCTCATGAAAAGTGAAAGTTGGAGTGCCGATAAGAGGCTGGACTCGCGCTAGGCTAGACCACTTGAGATTTTTTACGTGGGTCCAGACCCATCTGCGGGTGGGAATGGCTTGTACGTGGTGAACTCGTTTTTAAGGGTCCCAAGCATCCTCAACTGACGGGATAAACTCTTCTTCGTATACGCAACCCCATAAATACTACACCCTGTATATTCAAGAAAGGGACCCTCTCTATATGCACTTGTTCTACAGAATAAGCAGTAATGAGGCTGAAGTACTATGAGGCAGTTGTGTTTCGAAATTCATCATGGCTTCAACATGTAAATGTTTTATATGCGAAAAAAGTTTGAGTGTATGTGAGACAGTCGAAGTAAAAAGTGGAAATGACAATCTTAGACGAGTGAGTGAAATTCGCAAAGATGGATACAGGAACTTATTACGAAGGGCCGACTCGATGGAAGTACATACAATATGTAAACTGGAGTATATTAGGCAGCGTAATATTAATCCAGATTTAAAAACATCACAAAAGATCCAGGTAAGAATAATCCAGTTTTGCGGTCTGCCGAAATATTTAATTTCAAGACAAAAGGCCTGTTTTGTGGCGAAAATTGGGACCCAGAAGCAGAAAAAAAGAAAATGAAAAACCTACGTAACCCCATTTACATGGTGCGTACTATAAGTCTCAAAGATAAGATTTCAATGGATGCTACAAGCCGGAAGGACGAATGGGGTGAGCAAGTTTCAAGAGGGATGAACAGCGTATCATACCTTATAGCAGAAGATGCTCGTTACCATAAAAAATGTTATTTTAAATTTGCACAGATTCCATCCTTGACTAAGAAAAGAGGAAGACCTGAAGATCAAAATTTGGTTTCTGCATTCGGTGAACTAAGCTTCTTTATTGATGAGAGTGATGAACGTCCATTCACACTTAAGGCATTGATCAGAAAAATTGAAGACCATATGCCCGATGGATCATCGGTGACAGAAAAAACATTAGAAGCAAAATTACTTACTACGTATGGGGATCAGGTAATGTTTGCTAAAACTCGGGCCAAACCAACAATTGTTTGCTTCCGTGGATCGGGATTAAAAAGTCATAAACAGTTGGTATACAAGTCCATTAGGCAATGGAGGAGAACAACGTATGAGAATTGTGACTGCAGCGCGAGCTGCAGCGGGACATATAGTATAAGAAGATATTCGAAGGACTCCATATAACAGATTACCCAGATGTCAAGGACTTTATGTGTGAAGCAAATGCTTCAATTGTACCCACATTGCGTAAATTTTTAGATACAGTTATCATAGCAGGTAAAAAAACTGATGCTGAAAAATTGCAAAAAAACGTCTATAGCCATCGGTCATGCTATAACTGCAGCAACAAGACCTCGCTCATTTATTTCTTGCCTATTACTTTCTCTGGCGGTAATTTTATTCAGAAAAGTTGCGTCAAAACATATTGTAAATACAGTTGCAGCTTTGAGTTTCTGCTCAAGCTACAAGGATGTCGCGCTATTTGAAGCATCTGCTGTTAAATCTTGGAAACCTGATTAAGACATAAATTCCTTTTTCCAGTATATTTTTGACAACGCGGATTACAACATAAAAAACTTAACTGGGAAAGGTACATTTCATTCCATGGGTTTAATAAAATGCATAAATCCGGCAAACAAGGTTCTAGATCAAGAAATTTGCAAATTGCGAAGTGTTCCTTCATCTAAAGAGATCGCAAGTATACCGGTCAAATCCCAATACAAACAATGTCTAAAATTTTATCAACAAAAGAAGATAATTTTTATTCCGACTAATATTATCAACCAATGATCAGTGGAATAGGCCTATAGGGGAGACCACAATAAAAAAATCGCACCAAAAACTCTACCTTACAGGTACGTGGAAATGAGATCCCAGTGCTTGTACGTGAACTGTACAAAAATAATAATAATGACTTTCCAAATTGATGTAATCCAAAAAGAATGTATTGGTCCTAAAAGGAAATTATCTGCTCTACAAATTGTCTTCCATGCATTTTTGTCCAAAAACTACCCTTTTATGAGTTATGGGCCGAAAAATAAGCGCGCGAGTACGTTTCGCACCATACGCTAAAACATCCCCCCCACTCCTGGAGCTGATTACGCATCACCTATGGCCTGTACAGCAAAAGTGTATAGAACCTTTTTTATTGCAAATTCTATTATAAATATTTTCACTTCTTTTCATTTTTATCCTCCGACGCACCCTTTCGTATATAATAGCCAAAAACCAACGCTACTACCCGTCTAAGGGATGTTTTTCGAGGCTAGGGGTGTATGCGGTGCCGATCTGATGGGGAACTTTTTTGGTATCCATTTCTTATGCCTTCAGGGACATGATTGTGAAGGAAAAAAAGCTATACCTTTTTTTCTGGAAAAAAGTCTAATTTCCCCGGACTATAGGTGAGATTCCAAATGAAGTATGGAAATATGGGGGGACAGAATTAAAGGAATCGGCATGGATAATGTGCAACAGAGTATGGAGAGGAGAGTATAAAGTATATGTGACTGTTTCATCGGAGAGGTTAAAAAAAGAAGTTGTGGAGAAAAGGATAGAGCCACCGAATCAGACAGGGTTTAAAAAAGGGATGGGGGTAGTAGACAATATATATGTTCTGAACTAATTAGTGAATAAGAGGATTAAAAGGAGAAAGGGGCAATGATAACAGTGTTCGTGGACTTGAAGGCGGCGTTTGACTCATTCGACGAAGGCGACATAGAAAAAGTTATGGTGAAAAACGGGATAAGACAGGGATTAATAAAGAGAGTATCAGAAATTTTTAGAGAGACAAAAAGCAAGGTAAAGGTAGGAGAGCAAGTCGGAGATAGTTTCTAGTTGGTGATAGGGGTAAGCCAAGGATGTCCTCTGATATAGGATATAGGATGTCCTCTGATGTCCTCAATATATTAATATCAGACTTGAAAGAAGAAACGAAGAGAAAAGGGTGAGGAGGAGTTAGGATAGGGAACGAAAAGATATATACACTGGCATACGCAAACGATATAGTGTTGATGGCGGATGATGAAGAAAGGATGGCAGGCCTAATTACACGATTAGGGAAATACTTGGATGGAAAAGAGTTGAATTTAAATGTAGAAAAGACATAGATAATGAGGTTTAGAACAGGAGGGGGAAGAAAGAAAGAATGGACGGGGAGAGGGAAGGGGAAAAAATTGAAAGAAGTAAAAGAGTTTAAGTATTTAGGATATACCTTGCAAGCAAATGGAGATCATAGAGCTCATATGAGAGAAAGGATCAAAAAAGCAGCAGAGGTAATAAAACAGATCTGGGGAATAGGGAAGACAAGGTTTAAAAAAATTGGAGAAGGAGAATTTGGTTATTTGATACGCTGGTATGGCCGGTATTAGGTTATGGAGCAGAGATATGGGGATGGAAAGAAAGGAAAGCGCGAACAGATAAATTATGTACTTCAGCGGGACAGAGGGCATGGAATTTTGAGACAAAGCTGAGTCAGGGTAAGCGAAAGAAGTTAGCGAGAAAGTGTTTGATGGAGGTAGAAGAAAGGAGAGGGAGGGCGATGGAATTAACGAGTTGGGAGTACCAAAGTATTCAGAAAAGGGTTGAGGAGAGACAAGATGGACCAGAATCGCAAGGTTTAGATTGGGAAACGAGATAAGAGCAAGTATGTATTGGGAAAAGAAAGATAAAAGGAAGTGCAGAATCTGTGAATGGGAAGAGGAAACATGGGAGCATGTATGGGAAGGATGTAGGAGAGGAATGGAAGAGAGGAATGGAAGAGAGGATGGCTTGGGGGAAAAGTGAATGAAGGAGTTAGAGGGTGCTAGGGGAGCAAAAGAAAAAGAATAAAAGAATGGATGTTAAAAAAAGGCAAATGGAGGTACAAGATGAGTGAAAGGAAAAGGAAACGGAAGTCGCTTAAATCAGAAGCGTGAAGATTTGTGAGTAATGGTTATCTAATAGCATAAGTAAATTAAGATGCGTTTGCATTACCGCTCTCTTTCTTTCGCTTGCACTCTCGCTTTCGATCACTCGCTCACTCCTTCCTTAACACGTCCCAAATTGCTCTACCGTAAGAAATAGGTATGGTTTTGGATGTAAAATTTTCTGTAAATAGGTGTTTATAACTGTGAATGATAAGGATAAGATTTTATAAAACATGTAGAAGGAAGTGTTGTAAGAAACGGAACTCATGTAAGCCCTTAGGGGACACATTATGAATAATGAAGGAAAAAGATTTTAATTTTATACCAAAAATAGTTGAATTCTACCAAGGAACATGATTTTTCTACAAAATGGCTGGAATGCTCAAGCAAAACAGATTAATTTTTAATCAAATATTTGCAATTTTTAACCATAATAATGAAATTAATTTCAACCTTAATTTGTCGAAAATTTCCTAACTCCGTATTTAAAAAAAAGTTTATGTTCATTTCACTAGAATGTTTTTATAAAAATATATGTATTAATTATAATTTTTACGGGTGAAATATTTTTTTGACATTTTTGCTCGTAGCAAAACTATGGGACGATTTAGCTTCCGGCGTGTCATCTCATCCACGGCCCCCCATCTCTGATCAAAACATTCTCCTTTTTAATTATTTCAATATATTCTCTTAGCTTATCAACTCCCAATTTCCCATCTGTACTTTTTTCCCTGTCGCTCCTTCCTTCTTCCTTCCCTCGCTTCACCAATTCCCGTAATTCAACTTTGCAATGACCCCGAAGTGTTTGGACCCTATTTCGTTCCCTACTTCCATTCTTTCCAACACCCTCCTTCTCCTTTTCTCGGCTAAAATGTATTCAGTCACTGTTTTCTCTTTTTCTGCAAACGTAATCTTGCCTTCCTCATCCTTTTCCGAGTTTCCATTACAAGTGAACCATCCTGTTTCCCCAAGGTTTTTCAACAGACTCCTACCCTCCTGGCCCACCTATTTGTGGTTTGATTTTCTCCTGAAGGTTTCACTCTCTTTATCACATATTTCCCCCCTTGTTAACCTATCCAAGCATTCAGATCACCTCCTATCAACATCAGTTCATCAACCTTTTTCGCCACTCGTTTCCGATATCCCTTAACTGATTTTAAACCTTATCTTTTTCTTGCCACCATACCAGATCCCATTCTTTTCACGCCTCTCTAATATTCTTCGTTTCCTCCCAAAGTTCATCCTCTCACTTTTGCATGCTATTCAAACTTCGGTTCATTTCCTTTCTAAAATATAAGATCTTCCAGACTCTCTAGACCATTCACTGTCTTCCGTCTTGTCCCCCTCTTCGCTTTTATCAGTAAACCCTTCCCTCTGTCTCCATTTATCCAAAAATTGGCTCGATCCTAAGTTATTATATATGGATTTTCTAAGCAGTTCCCGATTTGACGGCCTACCTCGAGTCCTTCTCTCAGCTAGTCCCCCTTTTCCTACTCGTCCCAACCCAAGCTCCCTGGTGTAGTGAGCTGCACCTCACCATCATCAGTACTATCTCCATCATCACCCCTGCCCCTCCCTGTTTCGCCGGTCTTAGTGAGATCATTAGCACCGCGGTTGTTGTCTACCTGCTGCTGCCCTCTGCCGGACCCCACTGCTCGCCTCGCAACACACATGCTGGCCTATCTTACCAATCTGCTGTCCCCTATCTTCTCTGTCACTTTTCCGTCCTCGGCAACTAACCTCCAAATAAGCACTTTCATCTTTCCTATTGAACCTGTCAAACTTAAAAAACAGCCCCCCTACTACAACACAGCCCCTTCACTACACTAACCTCCCTTGCCACCTTTCACCTCAATCACACCTCCACGCCTGTCGCCAAAACCAAAAAAGGTAGCACAGAACAAAAACGCGTACTTTACCATTCAATTCCGAAAACGGAAGAAGCAAGTCTCTTTGCATCAAAACTGTAATTTCAGCACATTTCTGCAAACTCGAGACATAGCCGCGTTTCCACACCTGCAGTCATCCTCTGAATCTCCACCAATCAAATGAATTCAAATTAGTTCTTTTTCACCTATTCAAGAGCTTCTTTCCTTCCTGAAGGAACTTTCCGAAATTCTCAGCGCAGTTCTCTTCCAAGTTTCTTCGTGTCAAGCCTGGAGAAGGTTTTCTTTGATCAAGAAAATTGGATACGGATCAGAATGAATTCGAATCTCAGGAGTTCTGCCCGTTTAACACCGAATACCGCATACTCCGCCCCACGTGAATAGTGAGGTTAGCAGAATTTGAAAGTAGGGCTTAGATTCGGCATTGAGGTTATGAAGTTAAACGCTTAAATATTAAAACGGAAACGGTTTAGGAGTTTCTTTTTAAATTAGTGAAGAGGAAACGGTTTAGTAAAGGCTTGTAAATAAACTTCTGTTCGTCCCGAAATTGACGTTTTTGCCTAATGAACGTTCAAGATGTTTAATAGCCCTCAAACAAAAAAAAACAGTGTCCAAAAGAAAACACTAAGCAGATAAGACAAACGGTACCTTCAAAAGGTGTATCAAGCCGGAATCATGAAGAATTTTCTTGTATGACGATTTGATTATTAGAGGCGACACCAATTACCTGTATCCCTACTAGGATAATCACAGGACTACCGGTAAAGCGGATTTGCCCTTTTTCCATAGTGTCCCCATACATGTATGCCTGAACTGAATCTCTTGCTTAAGAACCATCACCTTGACTGTATACGAGCAATTTTTCTGGATAATCCAAATTTTGTAGAATCCACCTACCGTTATGTTCAAAATGTCGAACCCAAACGGTACTGATTCAGAATTTGTATATAACGCAACGAATTAATTTTTAGCAGCGAGCCCCAATATCCCGGTAATCAGGGCTAACCGGGCGGATGCTTCCCTGGCGATGGCTTCTATGATGCAATATATGACCATGTAACAGAACACGAACCACTTATGATTTTTTTGATGACAAGAATCCTCCATTAGAGGATTTTTTGCAAGATATCATGAATGGCGCGGCTTACATCAATGGGGATACCGAAACTGCCTATATTGAAGCCTAACGAAATGTGCACGTTTGCATAAACGCGTAATTCGAAAGACCTTTCGTAGGCATATGAGCATGCCGAACAACATCGAAGAAAAACTCAGAGCATCATTAAAGGAGGAGGCTAAGATTCATCATGAAACGGTAGAAAAGGCCATACACAAATCTTCTTACACTAGTTCTCCCATACCCAGCTGACAAGCCAGTACTTTCCAAAAAAAAACGAAATCGGTAAACAATTCACGGGTGGTGAACACTTCTTCAGTAAACTCTAATCCTTCTCTGCCTTATATCAATCAACAATATCAACCTTACCCAATTCAATATGCAGGTTGTTATCCTCAATTTTCTCAAAATTTCTCTATATAAAACTACACTTCTACCTCTTCAACTTACCCACCGCTAATGGCACTATATTACCCCTAGGACAAGTATCAGCTATGTAAAGCCCCGAAAAATCTGAACTATCTATCTGAACTATCTGAACTATCAAAATCTGAAATCAAAATATTTGGTAAGACCAGCCTAATCTGATTATTCGACATCAATTTCTCTGACCAAATACACAGAATCAAAATTCTATTAATCAACCCCACTGGCCTCCTCGGCAGGGTGATTCTAGGTCAATTTTACAGGGCATATCTTCTGAGTCAGTTTCATATTCTTTAACCTTAATTCTGACTTGTCGCTCTGAACCAGCGACCAGTCCAAAGCCTTAGAAACGTTCAGCTGTGAAAATTCTGAAGGATGCCCAAGAACCTATTGTATTAAAACCCACTCAGAGGAATCTTCTGCTATGCGTGGCGAGATAAAGTTAGAACCTATTGATTTCATCACTGTTTATAGAATAACGGAAACATCCCGCAGATACGCTTGGAACCATCAACGTTACCCTCGGAAAGATTCTGGTCGAATTTCACGTCGTCAATCATCTTTTGCCGATAACTTCGAACTGTATACTTGGTAGGCTGTATTTGCGACAGGAGCAGAGTCGAATCTCCTTTTGTCATAACACTCTTGTTACTCCTTTGAAACCTATTTTGCCAAATTATTTCACAGATGCGGAACTCTAAGAAGCAAGCAAGTCCTTGCAATCACAAATTTGACCCTTTTCAAGAATTATGCTGATAAGGGCGAGAACCACGCAACCGATAGCAATAGAGACACTCTATCCCGATATCTTTGAGGGCTATTTACCTAGAGCTCAAACCCGATTAGAAATATATGTATATCGGGAGATAGCTGTTAAGAATCAAAACGGAAGATATCGACTATTAGCTATAAACAATACCGCCTTTGTATATCCCATTTGAACCTAGAGGAGCAAGAGTATGTCTCTCGCTTGTTACAGCGTTTCAAGGAAGTTTTTCATATCAATGAACAGCTCATCACTGCTAGTGACTCCGCTCAGCATAGAGTGCCGACCCACGATGAGGAAATCATCATCAGGAAATTCTATCGTCATTCTCCCCATGATACTAAGGAAATTCTTCTAGCAACTGCCAAACAGCGCAAAATGGGAATTATCGGATATTTCAAGTCCCCCTATAACTCTCCTTTAATGCGAGTTCTGAAAAAAATTACCGCATCCGAAGAAAAGAAATTTAGAGTCATCATTGACTGATCGAAGCTCATTGAAAAAGTAATCGGGGACGGTTACCCCACTACCAAGCATAATTGATATCTTACAGCAGTGCGGTAATGCGCAATACTTTTCTGTGCTTGATCTAGCCAATGGATACCACCAAGTAGAAACCTATGCTAATGTCCATTATAAGACGGCTTTTTGTACCCAGCTAGATCACTTTGTATACTGGCAAATGCCTATGGAAAGAAAGAATGCCCTCGCAACAGTTCAAAGAATGATAGACACAGTGCTGAAAGGCATGCATGGGACTGAAGTCTTCGAGTACGTTGATGACATCGTTGTCCATTTACAAATCCTCCAGAAACATGGCATTCAATCTCGAAGTATTCTCGCTCGCTTATGAAACACTGACCTAAAGCTTCAGCCCGATAAGAGTGACTTCCAACGAACGGAGGTGACTTATCTGGAACACATTATTACTGGGAACGGAGTAGAGCCAAACTTTGATAAAATGAGTGCTATAAAAAACTTTCCACATTCACACAAGCAAGAACGAAGCTTTCAAGCCTTAAGAGAATATTAGTGAAATAAACCAATTCCGCTGTGTCCGGATTTCTCGAGACCGTTTACACTTACAACCGATGCGCAGTGTTAACTTTCGTGACTTTAGTGACTGTGAGCCCATATTTTGAATAAATTACATAACGAATCCCGCATCGAGGTTGATGCATTGTCATATTCGCCTCAAAGACAACTAGATGATCTGCTCCCAGAAATTTTCCAAGCACACAAAGATCCTTATCGGATGAGGTCATTCCAGGCAGAGAGTCGGCTCGGACAAAACTTTGGATGCCCCTGTAGACAGAGGAGACCGCACCGCTCTCCCGAAAGTAAAAAACTGAACTTCTGGCCCCTGAAATTAGGTTCCCTTGTAAATGCGAAGCCTTAGCTTCCCTGGGAATTGGCTCACAAGCGCCAGAGCCTGCGGAAGAAGTTGTAGATGTATATATTTTGATGGAGCCTATTGCTACTACGCTCAAGGGGAATCCAAAGCTGAAATCAGGGTTTGGTTAGAGAACGATTACATTGTCAATGCGTCACAAAGGGCTTGAGGCCGTTTAACAAACAATTCCGCTGAGATCCATACTGCCTTATTAGCAGCTAATAAGGCTCATAAAGCTAGAATCAGAACCCTTTGTTTTCATACTGACTCCCAATTCCTGATAGATAGCGCTACTAATTGGATCCTGAAATGGGGAGAAAACAGGTCGAAAACTATACAAGGGAAACCTATTATCAGTGAAACTAATTTCAAAAAACCGAAGTGACCTATTGGTCCTTTAAATGTCGGTCGTGTACATAGTCCTAACCACAAAGACATATTAGGCAAGAAAGTGGCTGATCGCCTTGTTAGAGCAGTAGCAGGACAATCTGACCAAATCTTGTAATCCGCCTAAAGGTCATTCCAAGAAGGCATCATTTATAACGAGAACCTTACCTCCCATTCATTCGTAGCTGATGTTAGCCCATCTCGAGAGGAAGTGATGAAAGCAATGAGAGTGATGATGATAATTATTTCAGTTCAAGTTTCAGAAGCGACACTGTAACTGCCTAATTATCGTGGTATTGTGATAATTATCTGCTTCCTACTGCAATTTCCGAGTCAGTAGACGAACCCGAGCTTAGAAAATATCTAGATGCCATCGATCCCTATGGAGAGAACAGTAAAATATACGAACATTCCCTCTCTTCGGCTCAGGTTTCAACATAATCGACTGGAAGGGACGAAAGAAGTACCGTCCGCTTTAAGTGTACAGAGGATATACATAGGTGATTTCCCTTTTGTTGGTCAACAACCCCCGCGAACAACCTTCTTTCCAACTCCTCTAACCACTACTACCTTGTGTAAGTGCAGCCCGAGATAAGGTTAAAATCCATCTATGTCAGCTCTTAGTGTCGAATGAGTTAGAGAATCATTCTGAATGATGTCAGAATTTCCGCATTGAATCGCAATTAATTATCAAAGAGATGCCATACATATACTCTCTATCGCCTACTCCAAAAAACCATTCCTTACAGGAAAAACAAAAATTGGAGCTAGGTGGATTAGAAACGGCCGGGACTGTAGTAATCCATCAATGGACTGAACCTCTGACCTATCGCCCGGATTATTGTGCTGACTTTATTTCTTCGGTTGTGAGCAAACTAACACCATCTTCAAATTATGAGTAGCTGCGGAGTGCCCAAATGTTCAAGACCTCGAGGACAAACGACTTTATTTGTGTTATATTCTGGTAACGCCTCGTTGACGTCATAATGTTAAGACCATAGTAGTCAAGCGAAACCGTTTTGTTGAAACTTGTTAGAAGGACGTAACCGTGTGCTTAACTAACCTTCACCGAGCGTTAAAACGTAACAATTAGAACATCTATCAAATGGCAAGTTCTAGTGATTTGTTAGGAATTTTGTACGAAAGCCAAATGAAAGAATTGCTGAACGGTATATTCCGGGGTGGTGACATTAAATTCAATGTATGTCACGGAAAACTGGAAGTGCTTCCTTAGGTCATGTGCACTAAAATACTTGCTGAACACCATGACAGTCTTATGAGTGGACATGAGTTTGTCATGAAGAGATATATACAAATGAGGGAACGCTTTACCTGGCCAAGCATGCGCGATGATATCAACCTTTTATATCCGAGGATGTAAGAGTTGCTTAGAGAATAATCATTTCCGAGCCGAAATACGTGAAGCAATGGTTATAAAAAACACCTCGTTATAAGTTTTTGATAAGGTGTCACTAGATACCGTGGACAAGCTTTCAAACACTACAAGTGAAAATCGGTACATATTGACGATGCAGGATAATTTAAGTCAATTCTGTCTTGCAGTGCTAATCCCAGCTTACGAAAAGACAACCATCGCATATGCAGTGGCAACGCACCGTATTTCTCCTTTCGGGCCCTCACGATGCGTTTCAACTGCCCAAGGTCGTAGTTTCATCAGTAAATTGATGCAGTATCTGGAAAAGTTTTCGGCGTCAAATAATTAACAAGTCCAAGTTACCATCTGCAAGCGAACAGGTAGCTGGAATGCAGCCTCATATTTTTAACAGACTACATTAAAAATTACGCAAATGATTACGAGAACTAGGATCAATTATTACCTTTCGCTATATTCACATACAACACCTCGGTGCATGAAGCGACAAAACTTACACCGGCGAATTGGTTTACAGCCGGAGCGCGCGTTCTCCGAGTGCCTTTTCATCTGACGACCGTCTCGACACCTACAGTTTGTATTTGAGAAGATTGATCTCTAAATTAAACGAGGTGAGAAAGATTGCCGCGAGTAATATGATCAAGGCAAAACAGGGTTCAAAGGAACGCTATGTTCAAAAAGCGCAGCCGTTCGATGCGCGAATAGGCGACAAGGAGGTTGTCTGTAAGGATGCATCACAAAATAAGTTCGATACGCGAAAAACCAGTACCTATGAAATTCTCAGCTTGACCAAAAATAGTAATGTGATTTTAGAATCCGAAAACGGTACGCGTTTCACCGAACACGTGGATGAGCTCTGACGCGCTTTCCGCTGAGGATCGACGTCACTGATCCAAGAAGATATTTCCCGAGAGAGACGAAAAATTAGTACAGTGAAGCACTTCAATGATAAATTGTCAATGTAGGTATCTTATGTATAGGAGTTGTTTGTGGTAAAAGATAAGTGCATTAAAGTAAGGTATTAATAATAATGTACACATAAAATAAACCGTATTTCGTCTTCATCCTGTTAGAATGTATCGCTGAGCAAGTTCTAATTTCAATAAAGGGGCTTGTTCAGTGCTGGAAAAAAATATTGTGTGATTTTTTGGTTAACAGTGGCCATGTTTCTAATCCTCTTTGGGCCTATAGTGTAACAACGTGGGCTAACATGCTGGGACGAGCCATTCCAAACTTGTTCTGGAGTATATTTTGAACGGATGAAAAGGATGTCTCGATAAGCGACTGTCTGGAGGGTGACTACCTTCCTTAATGTACATCGTTACTTAAAATTTCTGCAAAACTTGACCAATAGATTGGGCCAGATGATGTCACAATGCCCGACTCAAATGAGAAACTCTGCAAGGAGTATTCGGAACGTCCGTAAATAATGAACAAATTTAGTAACGCAAAATACTTGCAGCAAAATATATTCAAACAAATATAGGAATTAAGCCTCTAATTCTATGATCTAATTCAAGAAATTTTGCCAATTGGGAATCGAAAGTGACCAAGCCGATTAACTCTCTTCAACAGGCTGATAGGAGAAATCTTGCATCCCACAACAGGCTTATTGAGCGACGCCCAGCGTCAGCAAATTGTTAAGGAAATTTAGCATCTGGATACCAATCAACGAAATTGAACTCACCTCATAGGTCAACAAACTCACATCAGCAGAGCAGAAGTAGAGAAGCTCTACTCCCATACGGAAGCTAATGATGAGCAATCATAAAAAAATCTTAAACTTTTGGGTGACAAAGTCAATATGATCAACGCAATTAATTCTTAGAGAGAATACCATGAAATGCTCATGAAGACCCTAAATTCCATATAATTTGTTCAACCCTCTGCACGGTCACTCGACCGTTGTCGTGAAAAATCGTCAAATAAGACATGTATAAATAAAACAACCAATAGTAGTGCTCATTCACGTAACGTGATTTGCGTAAGTGCGACAGAGCTGTATCTTGTTGCTATTTCGAGGAGCACAAGTGCCCCTCGATGGAAATTTGTTCTAAATAATAAGTATATTATCAAATGGAACGAAATTCTATTGAGTGGAAGAATTGTTCGAAATTCATTTAATTTACAGTCAATATTAGGTGACACTCTGTATTAAAGCAATTTTTTGCAAGATTTCGTGTCATTTTTGTGCCTATAAGTTCATTGTACATTTTGTAAAAGTATGAAGGAGAACTCATGTTTTCATGACAGGCAAGGAAAACATATCATTGAAAAAATGTAGGATTTCCTAATTTTTAATTAATTTCCCTTATAAAAATATTCACATAATATTTTTTTCATCAAGGTACTCACATTTTTGCTTGATTATGATGAGCAATGAATTCCGCTTTGCATAAACGTACGTCGCATTCCTTACACAGGGAAATTGTTCTTTTGATTACTCCTTTCATTTGGCAAGCTCGATCTCTTAGGATTTGTTGTTTTCTGTTATCAAGTGATGGACGAAGCTTTTAATAAACTTGCCTAAGATTGGATAAAAATTGACATGTGGAACATAACCATGAGAAGGAAACATCAAATTGTACAAAATACACAAGCAGTGTGCCTCATTGCATCGGAACTAATTTCATAACATTCCTGCAAATTCAGAACGTACCCGCGTTTTCAAACATGCAGTCATCCCATGAGTTTCTATCAATCAAATTAATTCATATCAATTTTTTTTCCTACTTCTCCAAGAGCTTGCTTTCTTCGTGAAGGAACTTTCCATAACTCTCAGGGCATTTCTCTTCTGAGTTTCTTGGTGTCAAGTCTGAAGAAGGGCTTCCTTGATTAAGACAAGTGAATACAAGTTATAGTCCAGTAACCAGTAACACTTCTATGCACGAACAGTGCCGCTCTGTACCTTTAGCTTAAAATGTCCGTAAAAACCCCCTGATGATGAATATTAAGGGCACTTTTTGGAAATTCTGGTCATTTTTTGTTTAAAAAATTTTCATTAGCAATTTCATTATTTCTTAATATACATTTTTTCTAAAATATGGAAAGCTCATGGAAAAAAACTTTCATGTCTCATGGATTGTTTTATGGGACTAGCCGTTTTCAAGCTGGAGCGTTATGAACAATTGAATTCACACTGAAACAGACGTATTTCGGCTGAAAAGCTTGACACCTATTGGACAGAAAACTTTCGAAAAAAATGTAAATAATTTCTCAGGATGATCGATTGAAATTTTTAAAATTTCAAAGCTTCTTCGGGTTTCAATTGTGTGTGAAATTATGAATGTTGCCAACGTTTCGTGAACATTGCAGTCCACTTCTTCAGGGCTGACCTGAAACTAAAGTTTCGGGTCACGTTGTTCTTATATATGTATTCTCTACGATGCTTGTGATTGGCCAGAGCGCCCCATGGTGGGGTCTAGTCGAACTTGATGGGCCAATCAAGTCTTTTTTCAAAAACCCGATAGGACAGAAAGCCAAATCGGATTCGCATTATATCCATTGTTCCTGTTGACGTTATTAGTGTGTTTCGAAATTTCGATTGTTTCTCTATGTTTTCTTGGAAAAATATTGTACGTTTTTGCGATTATGGTTGTTTTGTCAAATAAGATGCTATGTCCTGTTTCGATATGATGCTCAGCTAGTGCTGATTGCGTGAAATGTTTTAGCCTGAATTCAATCTTATGTTCATTCACACGTTGGCTCACAGCCCTCTCGGTTTCTCCAACATAGACTTTGCCACAAAAACAAGGGGCTTCATATACTCCCGGATCACCAAAAGGTGCCTTTTTATCATTAGCGATGTTTAGAAGTTGCACTATTATCGCAGGTGGCTTAAATATAGTTTGGATGTTGTGTATGTTGAGAAGTTTTTCTATTTGTTCGGTGATACCTTGAATGTCGGGTAGGATGGTGGTCGTTTCTCTCTCTCTCTCTTTCTTTAGTAGATTATGTTGACTTGTTTTTTTAGTGTATTTTCTTATTGCTTTATTAGTTCGTTTGTTTGTGTAATCGTTTTTTATTAGGATTTGTTTAACATTTGGTAGTTCCTTTTGTGAGTTATCTTTATCTTTTACGGAGACAGCTCTTTCCAAAAGGGAGCTGATGACCGATTGCTTTTGAGGTGGATGGTGGTGGGAGAAGGCATGTGGGTATCTGTTTTTTATCGATCAGTTTTCTGTAAACTTTATGTCCTAATGTGTTATCAGATATTTTATAAACTAGTACGTCCAAGAAAGGCAATTTTCCGTTTTGTTCAATTTCCATGGTGAACTTGATATTAGGATATAACTGATTGATGAAATTGAAGTATTGAGGTTGAATATGAATCTGTTGTATCTTTCTGATGAAGTCAAAAGAGGTTTGTACGTGTGTGATAGAGTTTCCTGTGAAAGGATTTATTTTTTTGGCAGAAAGCGTGCTAGGTTTAATTTGGTGAGTTTATTGCGCTGACGATCGGTCTGAGTGGAAAGTTGTTTATGTGGAGTTTCGGGAGTATAAAGTTCTTGAGATATGGATTTAGTGGGTATTGATTTAGATATTGGTTTGCTGTAACGTTTTGAGTTTTTAAGAAGGGATTTTGTTTTGCTGACTATTGCTTTTGTGGAGTCTTTTTCTAAGTTTTTTATATGTATCATCAGTTAGAAGGTCCATGATTTTATTGTTATACTCTTGTTCATTCATGAGGACTGTCGTGTTGCCTTTGTGTGTCAGTAATATTATAATGTCTTTATTCTGATTGAGTTCTTTAATTGCTGTTTTTCTTGTTTTGTTAAGTTTGAGGAGGGAAGTTGGGCTTTGCGTAAGATGTTGGCCGCCCTACGCTGCATGTGATTCACTTGTTCGGGTGAAAGAGTATATACAGTGGATTTCAAATTACTGACAATTTCTTCTTCCGGGACTTGGTGGGAGCTACTGCAAAGTTATGTCCTTTAGATAAGGCTGAAATCATTTCATTGCTGAGAGTATGGTTAGAGATATTTTTTACTGTGTTAGTCGATGATGCGTACTTTACTGAAGTTTTAATAGTTTCTTGGAGGTAGTAAACAAGGAAAATTTAGTATGTTGTATTATTTCTTTCAAGAGAAGCAAACTTGTTTTATGAAGAATTGATTTGGATTCAGATGTTCCCAAATGGGTGTTCAACTGTAAGAATTTTGGAACGATGTTACTGTTCCTATACCGTTTTAACCCTTAAAGCGCCATGCTATGTAATAATAACATAATTGCAAAGAGAGTAGCCGTTATTTCAATTTTAAAAAATTACTGAATACTCTTCAACTATCCTTCTGGTGTGTAGATAAGGTTTTATTGACGAAAAAATTGTTGCTGCGTGTTAGAAAAGTAAAAATCTTACGAAAACTTGAAAAATGACTTTTTCGCGAAAAAATCATAACCCAGTCAATTTTGAATATTTTAACTTAAAAACTTAACCTGTAGTTCACGAAATATAGCTCTTCAAGAAACAAAAATTATTATAGTGCAGCTTTCAAAAAAGGCGGGGTCGTGGGCGACTCCCGACGAGACGGCGACTGCTTCACACGTATGCAGAAGCTGAACTTATCTACGCAGCCACTTGCAAACTGTGTCGATCGGAAGAAGAGATGTTCAACTAACGCTTAGGGGCACCACAGAACCCAAATTGAAAAAAGTGGCTTCAGTATAATCGTACAAAAAAAAGTGGGGTCTTCTTATACTCCGTGGGGCCTTTAAGGGTTAAGAAAGCTAAAATTGTCAGTAGCTTAGCTTGAGTAGATCTGAGCTTACTGAAAAAGTTAGTTTTAGTAAGAAAACTCTCCCCGTAAAGTATTTTAATAATAAATGTAATGCTTTCACGAAGATTCGTTATGATAAATTGAAATTTTTAAAATGAAAGGCTAACATCTTATGCCAAGCCCAACTTCCCTCCTCAAACTTAACAAAACAAGAAAAAACAGCAAATAAAGAACTCAGTCAGAATAGAGACGTCATAATATTACCCGCAGACAAAGGCAACACAACAGTCTTAAGAGAGACTCCAGAAACACAATATTCAGCAGAACAACTACCATTCTAAAAGACTAGAGACTTGACAGCGACACGACATCTAAATTATTACCTACTAATTCCATCTCTCCAAAACTTCACAGACTCCCAAAAATCCACAAAAACAACATTTCACTCAGAACGATTGTCAGCGCAATAAGCTCACCAACTTACAACATGGCACGCTTTCTTGCCAAAAAACTGAATCCTTTTACAGGAAATTCTATCACACACGCACAAACCTCTTTTGACTTCATTAGAAAGATACAACAGATTCATATTCAACCTCAAGACTTCAATTTCATCAATCAGTTATATCCTAATATCAAGTTCACCATGGAAATTGAACAAAACAACGACGGTTAGCATCAGACACTTTCACTCGAGATCAGTGTATTTGAAGGCGAACGAGCCAAGACTGAGCAGCGACGGTGCTGTTGCGCGGAACTGCGGGTCCCCTCGGGGGGCTCCGTACCGACTCGTGTGTGACCCGGCAACCCCTTCGAGCAGGGTCGTACCGGGTCCCGCCTTGGGGTAACAGTTCTGTTACACCACCCCCCTCCCCCGCGGGGGTTCGGGTCTGTACCGAAAATTGAGTTGAGTACTCTGTCCAGTTCTAGTCTAGTTTGGGAGTCACTGTGTAGTTCTAGTTCTATAGTGCTATCGTCTGTTTTCCTTTAGGGTTTTGCTTCCGTCATGTTAATATTAAGTAAGTCTTGTGTTCGTCGGTTAATATGTTCCCAACCCCCTTTTACGTACGTTTTCCTGTTTTCGTGTGGAGTTGAGTAATTTTGTCTATACCTGAAAGGTCTGCTATTACAAAACGAGTCGTGCGCGATATAAATTTGTTTCGGTATGGGTTTTTCGCAAAATTGGCATTTAAAGTTCTCCGGGTTTGTCTTCGAATCATCTAGAATCAGCGCTATATTATCTTTAAGTTTCTTCTCCCAGGTCTCCATGTTGTCTTGATGCCTGCAACATATGTTTAAAAAAAAAGGTTTGTGGTTTAGGGTCGTATGTGGGTAGGATGTTGTAGTTGAATTTTGGTGGAGTTGAGTTTTCTATTTGTACATTTTTAGGTACAATTTTTTAGTTTCCGATTTTATGGAGAAAAAAAAATTAGATAAAACGACGTATAGTTCCAGTTATGTAGTAATTGTTGAGTTTTAGTTGTTTTTGTTTCCGTGCTGGTATTTTTTCATTTCTAGGATCGTTGTTCTTAGTTCTTCGTCTCTCTTTAGTTTGTATTGGCGCCTTTCTTCCTCAATGGCTCTGGCTTCTTCTTGTTGTTTGGTTTCTTGTATGGTTGCTTCTTCTTGTCTTTGTCTTTCTTGGTTTTCCCTCGTTGTAATGGTGTGGCGCCAGGAAAGGTCTCTTTCGTTTTCTATTTGTTGTCTGCGCTTTTTTTGTTGCTCGGTTTCCTCCCTCTCCAGTTCTTTGGCTTTTTGGTTGTATTTTTCCTGTAGTTTCTTGTGAAAATTGTGTGCTTCTTTTGCATATTTCAGCTTAACGTGAAGAGTTTGATTTTTAGTTCTGTGGTTTCTTGTAGTTTTCCGGTTTTGGTTTCTGGTTTTGTAACTCTCCATATCCTCCCTCGTAGTCCTTCCATGTTGGGTAGTGCTCCCAGTTGTCCTCCCATTCGGGTACCCAATCTAGTTCTCCGCCCACGGCTCCTTCCAATTCTTCTTTCTCCTCCAGTTTTTTGGAGTTTCGCTGGAGATTTTGGTTTTTATCCTTTGGGATCATCTGCCTTACATGTCGGTGGGAATGGTACTTTATCCTGATTTCGGGTACTCCTGCTCTTTTCAGCTTCAGCCATTTCGTTGCTGGGCAGGTTTCTGCTCTATGTTTTAGTATACTTGCTTCGAAGACCTGGTTCCCGCACATGAAGCATTTTAGCGGCTCCATTTTGCTATAATTAAGAAAAATGTCTACTGTCTTTTGTTCTTTATAACTAGCGAGTTCCGAAATTTCGGGTTGATTGAGTCAGTTTTGAGTTTTGAGTTGTAGGTCAGTTTTTATTCTTAATGCCACCGATCCCTTGCCATTTTTGACTTTGCCTAATTTCAAATGTTGTTAACCTAAATTTCTCGGTCTTTATACTGCTATTCACTCGTATCTTTGCCTGCTTTGTCTAATTTGAAATCGTTGATATTCCATTCCCCAATAATTTTTCCCTTGGGGTTTTTCAATTCGTAAATTGTTGTGGAGATTTTCTTTTTAATAACAAATGGACCTTCATATTGGTCGTATAACTTACCTGCCTTTTTATCTGCTTTGTTAGACAGTTTGGTTACCCTTTTCAAAACCTTATCTCCTACTTTAAATTCTAACGGTCTTCTCCTTAAGTTATAATTATTAGCTTGTCTTTTGTTTGCCTCGCCTAAGTTTTTCTGAACTTCTTATTTTATAATTTGTAATCTTCTTAATCTATCAGTCCATTTGTCGACACTTTGTAATTCTATCTCGTTGTCGGTTTCTAAATTTTTTCTTAGGGACTGGAGTGGTTCTAATTCACGACCTAAGTTTAGGAACGCAGGGGTAAATTGTGTTGATGAATTTTTACTAGTATTAATTGCGAACTGTAAACCGTCCGTGTGTTCGTCCCAGGTCGAATGATCGTTGTCTAGATAGGTTTTGATTATTTGTTTAATTATTCTATTGTATCGTTCTGTCGGGTTGGCTTGGGGGTAGTATTTTGGCGTTTTCGTGTGCCTAATGCCGAATGTTTCTGTCAAGTCTCTAAGTGTTTTATATACAAATTCCATGCCATTATCGGTGTGAAGAATCCGCGGTGTTCCCCAACGCGAAATGACACGTTTATGAAATTCTGACTCTGTCGTTGTTCCGTTAGCTTTTTTAATCGGTATTATTTCGACCCATTCTGTAAATAAGTCTACAAACACTAGAATATATTGGTTTTTTCTCTTTTTTGAAATCGGTAATGGTCCCATGATACCAGCTGCTACCATGGTCCATGGTTTTTCGACAATTCTTTTCCCCATCAATCCTACTTCACTTTGGTTACCTGGATTTACTCTTTGACAAGTCTGGCAGCTTTTTACGTAATTGATTACGTCTGAATATACCCCGGCCAGAAGTAATGTTCGGTAATTCTCACGTAAGTTTTCTCTGAGCCTAAATGTCCTGCCTGGGTTTCATCATGACTTTCCCGTAAAACTTGACGTCTAAGGTTTTGGGGTACGACTAATTTCCAAGAATTTGAGTCTGGCAATAGAGTTGATTTTAGTGGGCCCGTCCTATAAAAATAGAGTTGCGAATCTCTGATTCGCCATTTTTCGTGTTCTTCTGGTCTTTTTGTCACTTGTCTGAATTTTGTAGAGTAGCAGTCGTCTGTTCTGTCGTTAACGTCCGCTGTTGGTTCTTCTACGCTACAAGCTAACGCGAACGCCATATTTTTCGTTGGTTCCCCTGATCTCGAGAGGGCATCAGGGACTAGGTTTGAACTACCTTTACGATATATGACTTCGTAGTCATATTCTAATAATTCTAATGCCCATCTGGCTAATCGGCCAGTGGGATTTTTTATGTTATGGAGCCACTTTAACGCTAACTGGTCCGTGATTACTTGAAAGCTATACCCTTCTAAATATGGCCTAAATTTTCGTATGACCCAAACTACTGCTAGGCATTCTTTTTCTGATGCTGAGTACCAAGTTTCTGCCCCGTTTAGGCTTCTACTCCCGTATGCTATCACATAATTTACCCCGTTGGTTGTTTGCGTAAGTACTGCACCCAATCCTGTGTTACTCGCGTCGGTTTCGAGTTGAAAGGGTTGCGTGAAATCTGGACATGTCAAAATTGGTGCTGAAGTTAAAAGATCTTTAATTTTCTGAAAAGCTTCATCTTGTTATAATCCCCAATCCCATTTTCTATCTTTTTTCAGTAGTCTGTTCATCGGTTCTATTATTTCGGCAAAGTGTGGGATACATTTCCTGTACCAACTTGCCATCCCTATTATGCGTTGTAATTGTTTAATATTTTTTGGCTTTGGAAATTCTAGAATTGGTTGTATTTTTTCCTCGTCTACTTGGAGTCCTTTGTCGTTGACTTTAAAACCTAAGTATTTGATTTCCGAGCAGCCGAACTTGCATTTGTCCGGACTGATCGTTAAATTTGCATAATTGATTTTATCTAATACGATATTCAAATATTTTAAATGGTCTTCGAAATTTTGAGTCACAATCACTATGTCGCCTAAATGACAAAAAAAAGTTTGGCTATAAATCTGGAGTGATGATTTTATCCATCAGTCTCTGGAAAGTGGCTGGAGCATTGGTGAAACCGAATGACATACTTTTAAATTGGTACATGCCTTTTCCAGGGACTGTGAATGCTGTAATTGGTTTTGAGTTTTCTTCTAATGGAATTTGTAGATACGCTAATTTTAAATCAATTTTGGAGATAAATTTTGCCGATCTTAAAGTGTCCAGAATTTCTGTCATGAGTGGAATTGGGTAGAGGTCTTTTTTAATAATATTATTAACCTTTCTGAAGTCTAAACAGAATGTATAATCTTGCACCGGTTTTTTGATCATCACTATAGGGTTTGTACAATCAGAGCAAGACGGTTCGATTATGTCTTGTTCTAATAATTTATCAACTGTTTGATAAATTATTTCCTTAATTTTTGGGCTTACGTGATAATATCGCTGTTTAATGGGATATTGGCCCTGGACTTCAATTTTATGTTTCGTTAGATGAGTCGCCCTATGTTCCTTTCCCTGGTGAATTTTTATTTTGTTCTCTAAATTTTTTCTAGTTGAGATTGTTGGGTTTCGTTTAGCTTGACAATACCTTCTCAATATTTTGGCGAATAATAATTTTGTTCGTCGATTTTTCCTAATGTATCCGTAATATTATTCAATTTAACCGCTTTATTTTTAAATTAAATCGATTGATTCCTATTATCCCTTTCTGATATCTCATTCACTTCTTGAGATCCAGTCTCCGATTTTTTCCGATTGGCAACTTTGTTATCTTTCCAAAGATTGACGTCGCAATTTTCGTATTTGTTTTCGTATTCGCTATTAAGATACATTTTTCCTGAATTATTTTTCATGCCCTTGTTTCTAATTCTAGGTTTATCTAAATTGAATGGCAACGGCCATACCACGCTGGAAACACCAGTTCCCGTTAGATCACTGAAGTTAAGGAGTGTTGGGCGCGGTTAGTACTTGGATGGGTGACCGTTCGAGAATAATACTACTGCGTTGCTGTTGGCGGTCGTGGGTGTGGTGAGCCCACACTTGTAGCTATTTACTACAAGAAACTATCCACCTAGAAACACTACCCGAATCGCGTAGTGTCACGCCTACCCCTAGAGGCTCGCCGAAAGGGAAACGGCTTAATGGTATAGAATAGAATGAGTCTTCCTTGCACGAATCGTCGCTAGTGTCGGGGGTGGGGATGCTCTCTAGGGATTGGAATTTGTTGCTCGTAGGGATGCTCATTAAACTTGGGATATCTTTCGTTGGGTTTTTTACTGGAATTTAAGCGTTTTTGGATTTTGGGAATTGGTTAGGATTGATAGGTATTGAGGGAATTCAGCTATCTCTGACTTGTGGGATATTTTTGCTACATTCTCTAGTACTTTTGAGGTTAATACTAACTCCGAATTTTAGTTTCCTATCTTGGTAATTTTCTTCTTTTTCCCTTAATATTTTATCCCTAATATTCGTTTTTTTGAATTCCTTATTTTCCTTTAATGTTATTCCAGGTTTAAGTCTGGTCTTATTTTCCCTTATTGGGAGGGGTAGGGACTGTGGGTTTGCTTCCATAGAATAGCGGATGGGTGGACTCCCTGGTAGCCACCAAGTTTCTGAGTCGTAATCTAGGGTCATCCGTAGGGTTTTCAGCATATCCGTACCTAGGATGCCTACGGATTTTAATTTTAGGACTAACCTGAACATAACATGTTTTACTTTCTTTCCGATTGAAATTGGGATTACCACTTGTCCAATTATATCGACCGTTTCACCGTTAGCGACCATTAATTTTCGCGAGACTGGTTTTAAAATTGAAAAATTGGATTTTTGGATTTTTTCCAATAATTCCTTGCCCGCGTATGAGAGTGTGGCACAAGTATCCACTAATATTCGAAATAAAGTATCTGCGAATTTTGTCATTAGATAAAAACGGGTTTCCGATATTTCATCTTTATCCGAATTCAAATATTCTGGCGTTTCGGTATTAGTTTGTAATATTTTTGGGTCTAATACCCGCCCCTCTAGTTTCCCTGATTTTGTGCACAGTAAGGACATTCTCTTTTAAAGTGTCCCGTCAAACCACAATAATGACAATTCGAGTTACTTGGGTTTTCGTTAGTTTTTATATTTGAGTCCTGTTTTTTTGTCTGAGTTGAAACTTGTTTTTTCTTGTTGACCCCTATTATTGTTAAACGACTTTTTGTTTTTGTTAACGTGGTTTGTTTTTTCGGGATTTTGCTTGACGTTGTTATTTTCTGAGTTATTTTGATTTTTTTCTGTAGGGAATTCTATCATTGGTTTATTTTGACTTTGATTCGGGCCTAATGACATTTGGTTGAACATAGGTAGCATTTGGTAATAAGGGTTATAATGGTACCTGGGTCTATTGTTTGTGGATCTGGGTAGGTAATTTGGTTGAAATCTAGGTCTGAAGTTTTGTTGATATTGACATTTGAAAAGGTGGGAATGAAAATCCAAATTGTGTAAATGGGAATCGATTTTTGCATTGTTTTTTACCCTGGTAGTTTCGGTTTTGATATTCGCTTTTGCTATTATTTTTGCCGATATTATTTTCCTGTCTATCATATTTAATATTTTCTGGGTTATTTTTATCCCCGTTACGGTTATTGAACTTTTGTTCATTTTTATCCTCTGTTTTAGGTTCGGTAATTTGTAAGACTAGCCCTCGAATTTTGGATTTGGCTAGCTCGGTTTCCCACTCCTTACCTAAGTCTTCTAGTTGATCAAAGGATTCAAAATCATTCCTTTGTATATACATTTTTTATTCAATTCTAAGGGTTTCGTACGTTCTGCGCAATTCCCATTCCAGGCTTTTTCTAGGGTAAAATTAGTAAAAAGTTTTCTAATTTCTGTCAAATATGAGTTAATGTCTTGAGTCCGTTTCTGGTTACAAAATTTGATTTTTTCTCTAATTTCCTCAGAAAATTTTTCATCTATATATGCATTTTTAAAATCCTCGAAAAAGTCGGATAAATGTCTCCAGGAATTTTTATTTATTTCGCACCAATCTTTTGCGTCTTCAATTAGTAGTGCGTCTAAATTTTCTAAAATATCGCGGTCGTTTATTTTATATCCCCTTTTGAATCTTTGTAACTCTTCGAGGGAATGCGCGGGACTATCGTCTTTATTATTACGAAATTTAATTGGCCAATTACTCATAGTTTGGAAAGGTGTTTGGATCATTCCGAAAGCAAAATAAGTTGCTGGGACTGTCAAATTAATTAAATTATTTTCAGGTTCGCTATCAGTATCTGTATTATTTGTATGGATTCTAGAGTGTCTGTTTGACCTTTCCCTTATTGTCGAGAGTCTGTGTTATTTGTTTTGTTATGAGTTTGTTCTGTCTTGTACTGTTTTGTTGTCGTCTGTGTATTGTGATTTCGAGTTATTATTTCTCACTTAGTTATAATTGTCGATATTATTATTGGAAGTTAATCGAGGTCCTTCTAAACTTTTCCTTAAATTAAATTGAACGGATTGCCTGTTATGAGTTTCATTTCTATTTTTCCTAGTAATTGATTCTATTATTTTCTTTCTGTGTTCGAAAGAACTATTTTCTGGTGGGTCCAGTCTAATTCCTTAATTATTTGCCCCTTTTTCCCTTTCTTTAAAAAATCTTTCTTTTTGTTTGTTCATGAATTCATTGAATTCTACACTTTCTAAAAGTTCGTCAGTTTCTAGGATGAATTGTGTATTATTTTCCAAAAAGGAATCACAATCAAATGTTTTGTTATTTATTTCTTGTCTTGTTTGGTTTCTGGGGTAGGGTCCGTCTAAGTTTGGTAGATCTTCATGATCCCAAAAGAGTGTATTGTCAATGGGGTCAAATGTTTTATTTTGAGTTTAAGTTAGTCAAGTTGATGTCTTGGTTTGGTAGTGCGACGGCACTTTCCAAATCTAGGTTTTCGTGGCCGCTTTACATTGTAATTGGGTTACTCATTACGTTTTTAGTTTTACCCGACCTGAGTCCCATTTATTTTAGATCAAACTTAAATTATTATTTCTGTGACACCCTGTATTAATTGTCAACTGTGTCCTTTCAATTCAAAGTTTCCATTTCATTTGGAGATTTCAATTAGAATTTTAATTTGGTATTTAATTGGTTCCGGAGTTCGAAAATACGTTTATTTTCGTCGTCGGACCCTTTGTTTTGGAAATACGTCGCGTGACCCTGCCGCAACTCGCATTTATTGCTCGCTGCACGTGCGAACTTGCTTGCGCGCTTGACCGGCTTATTTCGTTCGACTATAGAAAGTCTGGTCAAATTGACCAGTAAATTTAACTAAAATTATTATTTGAGTCAAAGTTAAGAATCTTGTATTGCATGTGTTTATCGAAATAATTATATATTTAATAATTAATATTTAATTAATATTTATATTTAATTAATATTTATTTGATTAAAATCTGCGATAAATATAGTGTTTCCACTTTAATTTTTTTATTTTATTTGTGTTCATGTGTTTATTTATTACATGTTTTAATTTTAATACCACCAACAATTTAACACTAATAATTCTGAATTATCACTACCCATTTTACGTAACTTAGAATAAGTCCTGGTTTTTCCTATTTTAAAAATTATCTGTATCTGACTGGCCTCTGCGACAGAGTTTATGTATAGAAACGTCTTACCGGCCGTACCACAGCCTACGCGAGAGAAAATTAAAAAATCAACAGTTTGTTAACTACTATCCCAATTGAGCTAAAAATTTCCAGAAAACTGCATTGCACCTTTCAGACCAACTTTCTCACTGAAAGTTTTTGCTTGCTCAAAATTCGCTCGACTCCCGAAACGATCAAAGTTGTCTGTGAGCGAATTTGCAACGCCTCGGCAAAAAAATATTAACTTTTGTTCAGAGAAACATTTTCAGCTCTTTCTGACGTCATCAGTTGCACACGATGCCTGTGTATACCTCATATAAATTTTACTTTAAAATATTAAAAAGTGCCGATTTCGTCGTGAGTTGAAGTGAAAAAAACACGAAATATTTTATTCAGGTAAAAAAATAGTTTTTCGTGAATAATTCAAAAAATAGAGAAGCTACAATTTTTTCTATTGAAAGAAAAAGATGCGTAACAAAATTATCAATACAAATCCATATTTGAGAAATCAAGATTCGATACTTTATTCTCAAAGGCCAAGGGGCCTCTGCACTCCAGAAAAATAATTTTATATCTTCTTCTTGCATCCGGCGCCTCAATTCTCAACAAACACAACATCTAAACTATATATAAGCCACCTGCGAAAATAGAACAACTTCTAAACAACCCTAAAGATAAATAGGCACCTCTCAGTGATCCGGGAGTATATAAAATCCCCTGTTCTTGTGGCAAAGTCTATATTGGAGAAACCGGGAGGGCTGTGAGCCAACGTGTGAAGGAACATGAGAGTAAATTCAGGTTTAAACATTTCACGCAATCAGCACTAGCTAGGCATCATATCGAAACGGGACATAGCATCTTATTTGACAAAACAACCATAATGTCAAAAAAGTACAATATTTTTTCAATAAAACATAGAGAAGCAATCGAAATCTCAAAACACCCTAATAACATCAATAGGGACAATGGATATACTACGAATCCGATTTGGCATTACTTTCTCCTGGGTTCTTTAAAACAGACTTTATTGGCCAATCAAGTTCAACCAGACTTCACCATGGGGCGCTCTGGCTAATCACAGTTATCGTATAGAATACATATGGTATATATGAACAACATAACCTGAAACTTCAGTTTCATTTCAGCCCTGAAGAATTGAACTGCAATGTTCACGAAACGTCGGCAACATTCATAGTTTCACACACGATTGAAAGCCGAAAAGGCTTTAAAATTTCAAAAATTGTAATTCATCATAATGTATCATCCTGAAAGCATTAAATTTATTATTAATTTGTCAAGATCTCTTTTCAACGTGGACAATTTTTTGTACACCTCAGTAAAAGACTTTATTTACAAGGTCCATGCTTTCATTTCTGTTTAACTATTGATAAAACCACGCTGCTTACAAATAATTTTTTTCCATTGCATAAATTTCAATAGTCTGTTTGTTAATAACAGTTTTTATGAAAAAATGCATATATATGATAAAGCTTTCGTTCTTAAACGTGATTCTCAAATTAGATGAAAAAGAAAAACTATTTCTCTGATAGCCTTTTATTTATTTAGAACAATTTGTTAACTATGGCCTTATAAAAGATTAATTGCAAAATAATCTTTGGCCTGTGCCGCTCCCAATTTTACAGTTAAGATTTTCTATTTCTTCCAATTATTTATCTAGTAGCTTCCCAATAATCTTTCTTTCTGTTACCACTCTAAGAAGATCACTCTTCTGTTAATAAGAACTGATATAGATAAAAAACTAGGTTAACAAAACCTGCTGCTTTTGTTCGCGTTTCTTGAATAAGGCACAATCAAAAACCGTCATTCCTCTCAAATTTGCTCTTATTTCAAATTATTTTTTTAAATATAGCTACATGAACAACTGTTCGCAATATAAACATTAGTCTGTGTTTTTTAGAGTGGTGACAGAGATAAGATTGTTGGAAAGCTACTAGATGAATAACTGAAAAAAATGGAGAAGCTTGGATACAAAATTGCAGCTTCCACAGACCAATGTTTATTTTGCAATTAATTTCTTAAAAGAAAGTAATTAACAAATGGTTCAAATTAAAAGGAAATGTAAAAGAGATGAAGGTTTTTGTTTGTACCTGATTCAAGAAACTCGAATAAAAGGAGCAGGTTTTGTGAACCTATATTTTTGTTCATAACAATTGTTATTAACAAAAGAACAAGTTTCTCAGAGTTGCGACGGACAGAAAGATTGTTCCGAAGAAAACCTGTACACATATGCTGCACTCATATTTCAGAAATTTGTGGCCCTATTTTCAATAAGCTTGGTATATAAGGGGTTTCAGTTATACTCTTTTTGATTTCTGAGCCCGTAAACCCAGATTTAAGATGTCTCCATGGTGCTCTTCACGATTTTATGCAATAAAGCTCTGAGCTCAAGATGACAGATGTGATATGGCTACCGTTAAAACATTATTTAATATTTATGTTTTTTTAGGGAAGATGAGAATGCATTGACGCTCTGAGTGTGGGAGTCGACCTAAAAACGGTTATACACACTGAACTCACTTCCCATCCCTAGTCAGACCATTACCCTGGAGCCACTTTCGCTTTATTTCAGGGCCATGACTATAGGCTCACTACGCCGTGCTTCAGAGTCCTACTGTTCATGCCAACCTGGGTTTTGTCGACTCTCGCGCCCAACCAAGATATATGCATCCTCCTCATCAGCTCGACGGCATCGTGCAGCGGGCTTGTTGAACTTCGACACCTTAGTTCGCCTTGTTCGGCTGGCGGTGACGCTTCTGTGGCTGCCTCCATGGGTGTTCTTTCTAAATGACGGGCATATCTTCTTCTACGGTAGATGGTTGATGCGGGACTTGCCCACCTTTGTGGCGCAGAGGTAACATTGTGACGTGCTTTCGTACTATGCAGTTCTATGACCCTCTTTACCGCATATTCAGCAGAATCTGGTCCAGCCAGGACCCTTGCACTCCCCTGCAAGGTGGTCTTAGCCTCACCAGCAGTAGCATCTTATGGCCTTCTTCTTCTTGAGTATTCTATATTATTCCGGGGGGGGGGGGGCAGAAAGAAGAAGAAGCCTAAGATACCCCTACACGACAGTATGAGAAGAGCGTGAGGGAGCCCACCTTGATTCATCCTGAACAGAACACCAATAGACCATAACCAAAGAAGTTGAATTCTCACGCCAATGGTCCGGTTACTTTAACTTCGAAAATTCAGGAAAGAATGATGCCGCCTGTACATAGGAACACCAGGAAGCAGAGGAAGGAAAACCATGGTTCGCCAGAAGGAAGTTTAAATGAAAATGGTGTGTTGCCTTAAAATTCATGTTTATTATGATTTCTAGATGTACCAGGAATGTTCTGATCTAGTTTTTAAAATCAGTTCACGTGGCCGATTTATGAAAAATTGGTTTTGAATGAAAAAATATTATTTTACGATTATCAGAATTTTTTATTGCATGAATATAATGATAAATGAGTAAACAACTGTCTCTCATTGAAATATTTTACATAACGTAATACGTAAAGAGTACAAAGAAATTACTGAATAAAATTTAATAGATGTTTATCAAATAGAATGAATGTGTCACTTCACCTTTGTTTTCTTCAGAGGAAGATCAATTAATTTTGGATGTAATTCCTCCTCCAGAACTGCGTCTTTTGTTAGGCTGCGTTAATACGCTCTGCAGTAACATGCATAAACTGTATCCTGATATTGCTTTACAATGGGCGCAGAAAAGTCACGTTGCAAGAAGTTACACAAACGATTGTCAGTTTTCATTTGAAGGAAATGCATTACTTAAGAATGTTGACAAACTTCAGAATGTATGCGAGGATGAAGCTGTTGGAGGTTTAGCAGGTTGCATGGCGTACGTAGGTACTGTTCAAAAGTTTAAAACAGTCGTTGACGACTCTTTTTCATTGACATTACGACTCGACTTCGAGCAACATTTTGAAGAATTTCAAAAAAGTTATAAACTTTTAGGAATTCCAGTAACACCAAATCTGCATACGATTTTTCATCACGTAGCGCAATCTTGTTCAAAACATAAGATGGGCCTAGAATTTTTTGGAGAGCAAGCTACAGAATCTGTGCATCATGACTTCAACGAAAAGTGGAAAAATTATGAAGTATCGAAACTTAAAGAAAATTACAAGACGAATTCACTTAGAGCTGTGCGCAGCTATAATAGTATGCATGCATAGATTCATGGAAGCTTATTTTCAATATAACATTCATTATTTTAATTTAATTAATTAATTAATTTCTTTGTTCTCTTTATGTATTACGTTATGTGAAATATTTCAATGAGAGACAGTTGTTCACTCATTCATTATTATATTCATAAAAAAAATTAAAAAATTGATTAGCATTTCGAACTCGAAAGTTCATTGCCTCACTACCCGATTCGGGTAGTGTTTCTAGGTGGATAACTACAACCAGTGTGGGTCCACCACACCCACGACGGGCCAACACCACGCAGTATTCCCCGAACGGTCACCCATCCAAGTACTAACCGCGCCCAACGCTGCTTAACTTCAGTGATCTTACGGGAACTGGTGTTTTCAGCGTGGTATTGCCATATATATTATTATAATAATATAATAATAATGGCGACCCCATCGCCCGAGAGCTCCTGCTCTTGCAGTCAGCCGCGTTGCTTTGGGCTAACTCCCCAA
>CAKNXH010058399.1:0-21321 GCA_932178445.1 Andricus quercusramuli | reverse complement strand
TCCTGAGGAAGACTTTTTGGTGGATAGATTTCCTACTTCTCATGTTGGTATTATCGGCTATCTGCAAAGGTGGTCTGGCTGGAACGGGTGGAATGTTCGCTGGAGGATGTTGCTCCTCTTCCTGTTGATAAAGAGCTTCATATCCGTTTTTTCGCAAGAAGGATACCTGATCTCTTGAATACTGAGGCGTTTTATGAGCATATTCCGGGTGCATATTACCCCAACGGTCATGTAACCTCTTCATGAATCCTCTCCGCGCCGGTGAGCTTCTTTGCCAACAGGTAAGAAGGTCCCTCCTGAGTTGTTCCGACCATTTAAATCGATGTTCTCGCATTTGTCCGGGGTCATTGCCTGGTCGTCACCTCGGTTCGTTCCTATTGCCACTCCCAACTGAACCATGGCCTCCATGCGAGAGAGGCCTATTGTGGCTGGCACTGCGCGATATTTGTGTCGTAACCGCATAACTCGTTGAATTGGGGAGTTAGCCCAAAGCAACGCGGCTGACTGCAAGAGCCGGAGCTCTCGGGCGATGGGGTCGCCACATCCCTACGCCTTTTAATAATAATTATTATATTATAGTAATAATATATTATTATATTCATACAATAAAAATTATGATAATCGTAAAATAATATTTTTTCATTCAAATCCAATTTTTAATAAATCAGCCACGTGAACTGATTTTAAAAACTAGATCAGAACATTCCTGGTACATCTAGACACCATAATAAACATGAGTTTTAAGGCAACACACCATTTTCATTTAAACTTTCTTCTGGCGAACCGTGAAACAGCACGCGCGCATGTCCGAGGCAGTCTTACAGCTGTTTTATACCTTGATTGCCGGCAGTGGCAGGAAGCCTGCCTGCAGAAAGTCCACAAGAGTGAAAGAGATAGAGGATTGTCCGTCCCTCTCACTCTTATGCCACTGCCGGCAAGCAGAGGTATGGAAATGCTTGTTGAGATAGTGGTTTATCATGGGTAATAATTGTAAGTCACTTGTGAATTCGACAGTTAATAAAATTGTTTATTCAATTCATTTGGAACAACAAACTAGCTTCAATGGCAAGGGCACGAAACAGACTGACCCTCGCTCTTGCCCGTCGACTCTCACAAATTCACGGAACTTTCGTGTATACATAAAAGAAGACACATATGTGTGTGCGCTCGCAATCCTGTCCAATATAAATGTATCAAATATTCAACAATACTATTAATATGACCGGCGAAGGGATCGAGCTACTCAGAGTTCCTCAAAGACATAAAACATACTTTACATACCTTAAAATAAAAGCATTGTTCGTCATAAAAACCCGGCAGGTTCATGCCTACCCCGTAGATGCAGGCCCCGGTCGATGGCAAGACCTTCACTAAACACTAGAACACTATTGCTTTTGAGTATTCTATGTAAATTCTCGGCAGACTTTGTGAACATTTCGAGTCGAGAAAATGATTTTAATAAGGACTCATTATTATTAACAAACTTTAATAATTGATTACTTTTCTTTTACTGCTCTGCCGCCAAGTGTTCGCAACGTACTTTCGTGAACTATTCTTGCATAGTCATGCTTCATGGTTGTGATTGGTTGAACCCTAGCATGTAGTATCAATGAATTTTGTGATTGGCAGCCCGTAACTCCGACAGAAGGCTGATGTGTTGCCTCCATGTAAAAATTAGCGCTCTCTTTCAGAGTTCCGACGCGGCTTGGCTTTGCTTCGAAGTATATTTTCTGTTTGATCTTAAACAAGTAAAATTACCGAGGAAATTACAATTTTTGATTGTTCGACGTTTTTACGTATTCACGGTATGCTAATGTTTCGTTTCGGCAAGTGCCGTGGTGAATCTAGATTCTGTTTTATTCCTTATTGAACGAATTAGAGAATCTGGCCAGGACACTCAGCCATTGTTCAGAGTGCTCTTTAGCATTTTGATTCAATTTTTATTGATTCATGTATGTTGATGGATGGGCGGCTTATTACCGCTCGACCTTTGACCTTCTCGAAAGGGCGCACAGTGTCGTAAAATGGAAAAAATTCTAGCCACGCTTCATTTTTGACGATATCCCCTTGGACGGACGGTCCAACTTTGTGCGCCACTGGTCGGGCCAACCAGCTAAATGATAACGGTCAACCGCCTTTGGCTTCTCAACGTCGGCCCGACATTTGGTCCCATGAATGCGCCATCTATTAAGATGATGTCGGTCCAAGCTTGGACAACAATGTGGGGCTGACTTTGATTTTTAAAGGTTCGTACTAGACAGGTGGAAATACACAAAATAGGTATTCAAAAAGTAAATAATAATTGATCTCGAGTATTTTGACTATAAATGTTAATGGTCCTGCATAGAATGAGTACATATATTACATTTTTAAACATTAATATGTCGAATGAAATTTTTTACGCTACGGGTTTTTGAACCTACATCTGTACCTGAATCTATCGCCTAGCAGTTGGGAGTCTTACCCATTACTCTATACCTACAGAATTGAAAGTCAACGAAAAAACCATCCTTATAAGCCGCAGCTCAAATCAGTTGAAAAAACAAACATTTTTCAACTCTTTTTTCTCTTTTTTTTATTATTATGTGACATCATGTAGATATCACTGAGGCAGCTGAGAGAGAGCTGAAACCCTTAATTTTTGTCAACAAATTTTTCTTCGAAAATTTTTCTCCAAACAATTTTTTTGCACAAAATTTTTTTTCAAACATTTTTTCCAAACATTTTTTCCCAAACCTTTTTATCAACATTTTCTTACCAAAAAAATTTTTTTTTTAACAATTTTTTTTCAAACATTTTTTTTTTGCGCACACTTTGACTAATTTTTCTTTGTGTAATATTTTGTTTTTTCGCGTTTTAGTCCGTTTTAGAACTTTTGATAATGACATAAAATGTCATTTTTAATGAGCATTCAAAATTTGCATCGACGGAACTTCAACATTTTATCGCTTACTGCGACAAGTTTTTTAATAACAAATTTTTTCAAACTTTCGTATAACTTTTAGCTTTTCAGGTGTTTCAGACTATTTTAAAACAATTAAGAAATATATCGAATGTAAATTTTTCTGAACACTTACAATTTATCATAAAGATGAAACTCAGAATTTTTTGCATAAAAAAAAGGAACTGTTTAAGACCCAAATTTCGGTACCAAGTGGGTATGTCTACACAAAATTTCAGCTATTCGTACCCAAATTTCGGTCGTTTTGAAATAATGAACCCTAATGTATACGACGGCCGGTCCATATTTGGGCCAAGTTTCGACTGACCTTCGGGTGTATCATGATGAATTATATAAGCCAATGTTACGCCGATGGTCGGGCCATCTTTTGCCCAGAGTCGGGCCGACACTACTTTCACGGTCCTTTTGAAAAAATGAGCCAGAGTTTATCCAACCGCCTGCACATACTCGGGACAAGGTTTGACCGACCGTTGGGTGCGTCAAGGTGACTTGTGGCTAACCGAATACTGTATCCAGAGTCAGACCAACCACATTCTTGTGGCCGTACTGACCAATCTGCCACCGTTCATACGAAGGTCCGCCCAAAGTTGGGCCAGAACTGGGCCGAAAAAAGGCTCTTCGCCCGCTGCCGGTGTCAGTTGCCAACGTCAGTAGGACCATGGCAACTTGAAAACACCTTATTCAGCCCATCTCTGGTTACCGTAGATCGTTTACCAAAGCAGGGTCGGCTTTGGGCCGATGGTCAAGCTCTGGCATCCGACCGAATTCCGCACCTGGGTACCAGCCTAGGCCGATAAAGTGCACCTCATTGTCCGCGAAAAATGCACCCGTATGCGCGTTTGTTACTTCGACCCACGCGCACTGTTCTGCGCGATACTTGGTCCTTTAAACTAACATCAAACCTTAAATGTGATATCATGAGAAAACTTAGAAACCATACTCTTATTACATAAAATGTCCTGTGTACCGAGGCAGCGAAGTCTTTTTGAGGTCTCGCGTGTTTCCAAAACCTCACGCTTGGCCGTACAAAGACTAGTCCGTCCTGTGATTATTGATCAGATAAAATCCTCCCTCGTAGATAAGAGTTTAAGTTATAATTGACCAGTGTTAAGCTATGGCAATCTTGCGGTAATCTTACTCTGAAAGTAAATTTATAATTCTTAGGTTAGAACTAATGTGACACTTCGGACATTTTGAATTTAAAGTTAAAGATTGTATTCGCCTGAGAAGAGGCCTTGGTATTGGTGTTGATATTTGTGGGCGTATTTGATAAGGTGCAGGTTTAATGAATGATTGTAGGCTTCAATCAGAATAACAGAAGTTTGAGCTCCAACCGGTAGATCAATTTTTCGCTTCAAGTTCAATAAGTATCGTTCAAAATACTCTTCGTCCTCTATATTTATTTACTACTTTTCATTCCATGGATTATGTGTCTTTATTGCACCGCGTATTTTAACTCATTGATCGTTTGACGAAATCTTACATTAGAATTTTAAGTTAATTTTGTTTATCCTTGTTTTATATTTTTCAAGTTGGATTTTAATGCTGAAAAAGAGCTGATCTGTGATAAATTTTGACGTAATGAGCAGAACTTTGCGTGCATTTTTTTTTCAAATTTGATTTTTTCGTCAATTTTACTTTTATTTTCGAACCTTCATAAAGAAGGCAATTTAGAACCTACTTTCCATCAAAATTATTTTCATCAAATTAGCCTTGCAGGCTTTTCTGTGCATTTTAATTTCTGAGGTACAGTGCATTTTTGAAACTACCTCTATTTTCACGGTTTTAATTATTCATTTTGGAAAATATTGCTATTATGTAAAAACTTTCGTTAGAAAAATGATCTGCTTCGTGAAAATATAACTTTCTTGTATGAACAATTTTTTGGTGGAATAATAATTTTTTGAAAAAATCTACCAAAAATTAAAATCACGCTGATTTTTAATGATTTTGGTGATAAAAACGAACTATAACTCGAAAAGTATTCATTTCAAAGAAAAATATCATCCACAAAAAATGTAGACCTTGATAAATTACATGTTTATTCCGCCAATCATTTTTTCATGTAGTCAATAGTTTAAGAGCATCACTAGTTTTTACGATGAGAATAAAAATCTCCTTGTAGTTTTTCTAATTTATGAAAAAAGGTGTTAATTTTTCTAAACGCACTTTTATAACGGACTTAAGGTCATGTGAGACATTTTAAAATACGAATTACCGACCTTCCCATGTTATCTTTTCCGCCACTTTAAAAAGAGGGAAATTGAAATATCGTGCTATTTTTTTTAATGATGGCTAATGTTATGGGGCAGGTCTGTCTGGTCAATTAAAGTTGCTATATTGTTGCTAAATATATATTTCTAATATTTGTAATGTTCACCTAGAAGCTCTTGTATTTCAAATTATTTAAATATGGCGGCTGATCACTTCGTATTTTCTTTTGCCAATTACAAGTGTCTGGTGCATTTTCATTTCACCGAAAAAGAAGAAATTGGCAATGCAGTATGTATAGATTATATGAAACTAGTCAAAATATTATTTCTGATTGAAATGCAATCATTAAAACGTAGTGCAGGAGCGAGGTGATGGATAGCAGAAGTGTTTGTCTCTTAGCACGGAAAGCATTTTGAAATATAGAGGGCTCTGTATTTTGAAAATGCTGACAGCGCCACGTTGCACTTGCGGTTTTGGCAGAAGCTTAGTGACCAGTCTCTAGAGACAGCGTCGGTCATGGCGAAATCGTTCAAAGATCTCAGTAATTTCTGACATGGCTATTGGAAAATAATGAAATTATTTATGTTCATAAATATAAAATTGTTCGCAGTTGTTAAAATATCGAAAAATTGCATGATATTTAAAAATTGAAGTAGATCAATTCATTATGAAGTTGTTGGCCAGGCTGGTTTGAAAATAAATATTTGTAATAAAAATAATTGAAACTTTTTTTTATACATGATCATATTGAAATGTTAAACATACATTTTGAAAAGTCATTTCAGACATTATAAAACTTGGTGAGATTTATTGTTATAAGAAACTCGATTCAAATAAAAAATTGCTCGGTATGGCATAAGCCATAATATACAGGGTGTCCACGCCAGGGCTTACCGAAAATTATGTAACCCGTCTTACACGCCAACACTATTCTTATGGCCGTGTACATCGGGTTGCATACTTTTTGGTAAGCCCTGGCATGGACATCCTGTATATACCTACATATGTATTACATATTATGTAATCAAGTTGTATATAATGTCTTAGCTTCGGTTTCTCAAATTCATGTATTTTTTTATTAACTTTTTTTTTAATGAGACAGATAAGAGAAATGAAATATTTTTTTAAATCCAGATTTAGTTGAAATATAGATAAACCCATCATGTTATTATTTTCAATGCTAGCTATAAAATTTAAAGAATGATTCGAATTATTCCTAAAAATGTATTAAAAATCCTGCAAAATCACAAAAATTTCCATCAAATCTCCACATTCTCTTTTGGCAATTTTGTAAATTTTTGTTAATCGTAGAGATGGGGCGAGCAATTTGGCTACTGTTTGAGTGATTGTCCTCCGACAGGCTTACCGGAGGAAGCAGCTAGCGCAGTAACTTCGGCCGAATTTCTACTGCGTTTTCGATCCTACTTCAGAAGTGCAAATTCCGGCGTCAGGTACCTGGAGGCCTGAAACCTCTTTTTTGCGACTTCTGACTCTTTTTTTTCTAACACTTTATTTCCTCTTCCCAGCGAGTTCAGAATTCAATGTCAGTAATTCAATATCGAGAAAATGAGAATTTTTGATGTTTGAAATAATGGAATAATGTTTTGCTTTTAGTTTTTGATTTCGCAGTTGAGCAATGAACAGTACTGTACTAAATATTGCTTTGTACGCTAAGTTAAATGATAAATTCGTATTTTTAACATTTTTCTCGTCAATCATTATATATTATATGAAAAAATAGGCTAAAAGTGAATAAAAATATGATTCTCTGAAATGCGTGATAATCAAAGTACATATCGTTCGTATTTTAACCAAAATCATAAAAAATCTGGTTATTTTGATTTTTGATCGATTTTTTCGAACAACGATGATTTTACCAAAGAAGGTTGTTAAACAAAAAAGTTGTATTTTTACGAAATACACCATTTCTTTGTCGAATATTTTGCTATAAAAGCTCGATAAACGCAATATTTTCAAAAATAAATCATGAAAACCATGAAATCAGAGGTCGTTTCAAAAATTCAGTGTGCGTCAGAATTTAAAATGCACAGAAAGCATCTGAGGCTTCTTTTGTACAAGGTTGAATGTATTTATATAGTAACTTGTTACATGTGACTAAGTGACTGAAATGTTGCATTATTTGTAACTTTTTGGGTAACTCCGTTGCTATTTTAAAAGTTACTTGTAACGTATCTTAGTTATGATTTTTGCAGTTACTTAAAACTTCAATTTTAGTTACTTTGAAGTTACTTTGTTTTTTTTGTATATATCCTATCAGGAGAGGTTTTTTGTTTGAATTCAACCGTAATTAATTGCAAATTAAAATCTGTTTTGGTTGAAATATTTTCAGCTATTATATTTTTCCTTGACAATTCATCTATTTTGGTTGAAAATTCCTGTATTTATTTTAATTCAATGTTTTTGGTAGAATTGTCAAGTAGTTGGTTGAAGAATAAGGAATATTTTTGTTTAAATTCATATTTTCAGTTTCAAAATTCAACTCTTTTCGATAAGAGATGATTCTGATTTGAAAATGCATCCTTTTGACAAGAAAATTGTGTAGAGTTTTCAGCTATTTTGTTGAAAGTTCGTCTTTTCTAGATGAAAACATAACTGCTTGCTTGAAAGTTAAACTACTTTCAAATTCAGTTACTTGCAAGGGGAAGACCTGCTCTGCGACATTGACTTTGAGATGAGACTAGTATAAATCGATAGAACGTCGAAAAATATTAGACACGTATAGCGGCTTTCTTGTAATTGAGCCCTAGTTTTTTTTTATTGAATTTTTGAAAATCACGATTTTCGTGCTATACGAGTATCTACCGTGGCGCACGAGATTTTCCCAACCGAAGTCAGTGGTACAGCGGTAAGGTGGTTGGCTGAGGAGCACGCTGTCACGCCACGGTAGATACTCGTATGGCACGAAAATCGTGATTTTCAAAAATTCATTAAAAAAAAACTAGGGCCCAATTACAAGAAAGCCGCTATACGCGTCTAATATTTTTCGACGTTCTATCGATTTATACTAGTCTCATCTCAAAGTCAATGTCGCAGAGCAGGCCTTCCCCTTGTTAGTTTAAAAATTAACAATTTTGTTGAAAATTCGTCTTTTTTGTTTGAAAATGATAGAAAATTTGACTATTTGATTGGAAATTAACTTTTTTTTTTTCAATTTCATATTTTCGGTAAGGTAAAGACACCAGTTAGTGAAGCTGTTAGTTTTCAAGAGCACAAGATTCAGCTTTTCATACTGTCCCTAGTAGCAACGTCTGCCTTGTATGCCAGAGGCCAGACACTGGCTCAGCATCTGCTCCCTCTAGTCGACCAGACTGGCGGGAGAAATGATCAGACCAGACGAAAAACAGAATCTGGTTGATAAAGGAACCAGATTATGGTATTTAGCTTAAACACTAGTAATTAATGTAGGATATAAATAATGAAATTGAAAATCTAGCAATCGGAAATTTGAACGATTCACAAGTATGGCCAAACATGCAAGCATGCAAGCTTATACGACAACAGGTTATGTTTTTAATATTTCAGTGTGTCTCCTGGAAAGTTGTGACGTCTCCATAGTATATTCTCCCAGAAAGGGCTCAAATATAGTGTAAAACTATTATAGAAACCTATTTAGTACCGTTTTACGTTATCTTAATTTTGTCTGGTGTATATCATGACCAGTCTGGGCTAGGATCTGCTACACCAGACTCTGGTGACAGAACAGCACGCCAAAGCGGAACCATCCGGGCGCCAGGCTGCAAACAGATTCTTCTTTTTCTGGCGCCCAGCTTGTGCCAGTCTGCAGTTATCTTGCTACTAGGGGTTGTATACACTTCAATCGCGAGTTTTTTGTAAGTATAAGTAAAATAGTTGTTTCTTAATACTTAAAGCATGATAGCAGCAATGTCCGCCTTGCTTGTTGATAATTATTGAATTTTTGTGTGATTCATACGAGTGGATGGTTTAGTGACACCTGCAGTGCCACTTACTGATTTAGTGACACATGTGTACCTTTTAAGGCGAGTGCTTTTCCCCTGTCAGTCCAGAAAGGCGTTTGCAACGTTTTAGTGACAGACACACGTGATAGGTTTAAAACTGTTGAAGTTTGTCTCTGATGAAGCAAATGAGCAGAAAACGTACAATAACTCTGTTTCAATAGTATTCGTATGGGAAGATTGTATACTTTCATGCAAATATAACTTGGGAAAAAACAGGATGATTTAAAGAATCAGATTGTTCGAGGAAAATGGAAATTCTTCCACTCGAATTCTAGCAGGCGATTTGTTATTAGAACATTGAAAATGCTCTTGAACTTCCAGTAGCACGAATTTGCCGCCAATCGGCAAGAGTGGGGTTCCACGATCAATCATACCTGAGCGTCTGCTTTGGAATTTTGCCTAACGGAAAATGGCCGATTGGCCGGTCAGCATTGTCTGTTTGTAAACAAAGCCGACAACAGTGGGAAATCTTTCGATCGCAACTATGTTCCTTCAGAGATACAGAGTGATTGTCTGACGAATCACACACAAGATGATTATTGATAATTTACAAGGTTTGTTTAAATCCACTGATGCCAATAATGGCGCCTTTTGCTACTGCGCTTGCGTTCGGGCCGCGCACTGGTTGGCCGCAGTTGGCGCGTAATTAAAAAATGGAATTGAAAACAATTCTTGTAATTTGAATGAATATTTATTGAAAAATGTACAAAATGTACATTAATTAACAGAAAAAAGAGAATGGAGATTCGCTCGTAACACTCTAGTTCGAATATTCAATAATTTAGCAATTTTTTGTCGAGAATTTTATTCTTCGGAAATTTTCGAATCCAGGAATTTTATCATTCGGAAATTTTACAGCATCGAGAATTTTATTTTTTGGAACATTTCAGTCGTCTCCAAAAATTCTCTTATTTTCAATTCTAGACCTTCCAAACTGAATAAATTTCGAATGTAGATCATCAAGATTATATACATTATCAATTGTAACTTGTCAAAATTAAAAACTATTCAATTTCCATCATTTAAAATAAAATTTTTTTCAATTTTCACGATTTGTAATTTCTAATTTTGCTACTTTGATCATTTAAAATTGAAAACTCTTGAATTTCAGAGATGTGTAAATAAAAATGCTTAAGTTTTAATGATTATAGAAGTCAAGACTCAAGTTTTCAATTAGAAATCTTCTAAATTCAACAAATCCCAAATGTAAAGCATTGAAATTATAAAATGTTCGATTGTAAAACTTAAGGCTTAATAATTTTTCAGTATAAATTTTCAAAATTACAATGCTCTTTAGTTTTAGCAATTTAAAATTCAAAGTTCTACAATTTTAAAAGTTGCAATGAAGAAAATTCAATTTTTAAGATGTCTAAAGTTGAAAATTTTTGAACATTTACAATTAGAAATTCTCTGATGTTAACTATTTGTAGTTTGAAATTATTAAACTATTAAATTTTCAAGATTTATGTTTTAAAGGTGTGGAATTTGGAACATTTTTTTTTAATTATAAGTTTTTCAATTTCAACTATTTGCAGTTTACAATTCTTCAGTTCTATCATTAAAACTGAAGAATTGTACGTTGGGATCATTTTGATTTACGTTTTCAAAATTAAAAACTTTTCAATTACAAACATTTACAATTCAAAGTTCTAGGTTTTTGAAGAGTTACAATTGAAAATTTTGGAATTTCTAAGGTAATTATTTTCATATATAATCTTCCAAATGAATAAAAAATTGTAAGTCTATAGATTTGAATGAATATCAATTGTAAACCTAAAAAATTGAACATGCAAAATTGCATTATTTTCTATTATAAAAAAAAAATTGATTAGCATTTCGAACTCGAAAGTTCATTGCCTCACTATAATTGCTACCAGTGTGGGTCCACCACACCCACGACGGGCCAACACCACGCAGTATTCCCCGAACGGTCACCCATCCAAGTACTAACCGCGCCCAACGCTGCTTAAATTCAGTGATCTTACGGGAACTGGTGTTTTCGGCGTGGTATTGCCATTGGCAATATATACACATTCTATTATACACATTAAATATTGAAAAATCTTAAATTGAAAATATTCATAATTGTTGTGAATTGGACATTAGTTCACTGTCTTATGAATTTTCAATTTCTGTTCTTAATTTTATTTCACCGTGTTCCTTTTACATTTATACTTCTTCGATTAGTCCTTTATTTTATTTTCTTATCGCTTGACATCAAACGTTATGTCTAAGCCGGTCTTATAGTTTTCGTGCTCTCTCTGTCTTATACCAATAGTCTTGTTGCTCGGTCTCCGAATTTTCTTCACTCGTTTCGTCAGTCCGCGTTCGCCAAGCAACAAGTTCTGTCTATTTTATTTGTAAAGTTTTTAATTTGTTGTCAATAAAGACCACGCTTTTCGGCTTCCTTGTTGTTCATTGAAAGTGCTGTGTTTTTTAATGACTTGACCTAAGCATGCATGTCTTCCTACCAGAATTGTTCAGTCTCGTTTTTCAGTGTTCAAAACATTGGTCCTGTCGAGCCAAATTTTTCGATTCATTAATTCAATTCAAGTGTGAGGACTATTCGCACAAATTCTGGTAGAGCTTGTTAGAGTCAAACCAACTATTAGTAGCTTGTGACTTTTTGACTCAATGTGCAATGTGCTGCGTCGGAGCTTCGTGACTTAAACGATTCTTTTAATTGTGACCATTTTGTGACAGTTAGACTAATGAGATGCTTTCATAATTTTAATTTATGATAAAGCATTGATAAGTGTATGTGACTAAGTGACTATTAAATTGGATGCATTTTCTCGATTCTGGAAGGATTTTCTCCATTTTCCGTGAAGTTATAGAGACAGGTGACCATGGATTTCGTAACCTTTACACGGGTTCGATAGACCGGTGAGCATTGGGTTGTCAATACCACCCAGATTTTTGTTTGTAGTTCAGCATCTGGTAAGTCGACAACACTCAACCTTTATTATCATCGATTCGAATCGAGAAAGTGAATATTATTTCGTGAGTGTCATTTTAATTGATTTTACCAACAACAATCAGACTTTTAGACTTTATTCAATTTCATCGTGATTTCTCCGTCTTTCGATGTGGTGCAATAAATTCCAAGAATTAAATATTGCAAATGACTTCTGATCATGAATTCAACGCATTTAGACCTTTTGAACTTGTCGACAATTTGAGTTAGAATAATAATTCTTTTATTGGCGAACTGCTTTACCTGATAAAAAAAATTTCTATTCAGTTTATTTTTTAAGATTATATTCGCGGACTCATATTTTAACGTGTGTCGATTCTCTGTTGTTTACAATGTCTATTTCGAGTTACTTTTTTTTTACAACAGATCACTAAAGGAACTTTGGTCTCAAGACTCGAGTCCTTGGAGAAAAATTGGACGCGTTTTCAGGCTCAACATTGGGAGTTAGTGAAGGTTCGCGATCAGAATGCCACGAACATTTATTTCACTAGCAATTTCTATGCAACCACCGAAGAAGCATATCTAGTCGCGAAGGGAGCCTTTATGGACGAACTGGAAAAACTATCTAATGATCTTGCTTCTACGTCGATGAATGATTCAGCCCCACAAATTGCTGGATTATCATATCGATCAATGCCAAAGACTGAATTGCCTAAATTCTCTGGAAATTATACGGAGTGGGCAAATTTCAAGGATTTGTTTACATCTTTGGTTCATTCAAATCCTGGAGTCTCGTTAGTGGAGAAGCTTCATCACTTAAAATCTAGTCTCACAGGTGAAGCAGCTCAACTACTTCATCGAATTCCGATAACTTAAGGCAATTATCAACGTTGCTGGGATCTGCTTCCGGAGCTCTTTGAAAATAAAAGAGTTCTTATCACCTCTCATTTGGCTGAGCTTTTTTCAGTAGAGCCAATGAAAGCTGAGTCTTCGAGCGCTCTGAAGGAAGTTCATAATGCAACGGTTGATAACATCGAAGCTTTATCTGCCTTGAAGGAACCGGTCGACAAATGGTCATCTTGGCTAGTATATATTACAGTAGTGAAATTAGATCGTCAGCCTCGCCGCGATTGGGAAACTTCTCTTGGTAATTCCACGAATCCTCCAACGTTTGACCAATTGAAAACTTTCTTACAAACCAGGATTCGAACTTTGGAAGTTTTAGATTCTACGCCAAATCAGTATAATTAGTCCTCGTCTCAGCAATCTTCAAAGTCTCAGTTTCAAAAGAAAAGGTTTGGAGAGTCCACAAAGTCGTCGAATTCTACAACAGCCAACGTCAACGCAATTACAGAGCAGCCGATAAAGGAACAACCATCTAAAGAACAGTTTACGAAGAAGCCATTTCAGGAAAGAAAATGCTTTTTATGTCGTGAATTGCATTATCTAATGTCGTGTCCACAGTTTCAAAGTCAGCCTTCAGCACAAAAGAAAGAGTTCGTTTTTCGAAGAAAGTTGTGTACCAATTGTTTAGGATCTCATTCATTCCAGAATTGTTCTTCAAAGAATTTGTGTCAAATTTGTCAGGCGAAACATCATACCGTACTTCATGATCCATCTTCAAGCTCAGGACCGTCTTCTTCAATAATTCCAACTACATCTTCAACGCCTCATCAAGCACAATCTACTCATGCGGTTTCTGTGATGCAGATTTCTCAGAATATATCACCATTGGTTCTTCTGACAACAGCAATGGTCAACGTGACTACATCAGCTGGTCATACAAAGTATGTTCGAGCATTTATCGATCAAGGCTCAGAGGTGTCCATAATCTCTGAGTCTCTTGCTCAAAGTCTTCGACTTCCTCGTACCAGAGGACCTGTTTTTCTCTTAGGAGTGGGGGAAAGTAAGTCGGGAACATCGCGTGGGTCAGTCAACGTCGTTGTCTCACCAAGGTTTGAGTCGAGCTTCAAACTTCAACTCAGGGCTCTTGTTCTTCCGAAGTTGATTTCTAAACGCTTAGAGCATCAAATTAGTCTTGAGGAATGGCCTCATCTTACTGAATTTCAATTAGCGGATCCGAACTTTAGTGGAAGTGCTCCGACAGATCTAATTTTAGGAGTAGATGTTTCTTCAATATTAAATGAATAAGGGCTTCGCAAGAGTTACCCGGGCTCTCCTGTAGCTCAGAATATCGTTTTCGGGTGGATTCTCTGTGGACCAACAGGGAATGGCTCATCTTTGGATTCATCCACAGTCAATATGTTCCATTGCTCCAAGAGCGAAGAACTTTTCTTCAAACTTAAAAAATTTTGGGAGGATTCAGAAGTCGTGCCTCCTAAGCCTTTCCGAACAACTGAGGAAGAAGAGTGTGAAAAACATTTCGAAAAGACTCACTCTAGGACTAAAGATGGGAGATACGTCGTGCGTCTTCCAATCAAGGGTGACGTCACATCGATAGGAGATTCTTATTCTCCAGCTCTTCGCATGTTACTTCATATGGAAGAGCGGTTCGAAAGAGATGTTCATCTTCATGAAGCGTATTACAAATTCATGGAAGAATACAATCAACTTCAGCATATGAAGTCCGTCAACATCCCTGAAGATCCAAGGAGCATCTTACGTTCATTTTTCCTTCCGCATCATGGAGTTTGGCGTGAAGCTAGTTCAACCACGAAACTACGAGTGGTTTTTGATGGGTCTCGGCGATCAAGTCGAGGAATTTCATTGAACGAGTGTCTTCATGCAGGGCCAAAACTGCAGTTGAATATTTCAGATGTCTTGCTGCAGTGGCGTCTTCATTTCATCGTTTTTTCTGCAGATGTCGAAAAAATGTATCGACAGATCATCGTTCACGAAGATGATCAGAATCTCCAACTTATTCTGTGGCGGGAAAGTCAAAATAAGCCAGTTCAAATATTTCGACTCAGCACTGTCACATATGGTCTGACTTGTGCTCCATTTATGGCTCTTCGCACCGTTCAGCAGCTTGATCTTGATGAAGGGGATCGATTTTCCTTGGCTGCTGAAGTGATAAAAAATGGCATCTATGTCGACGATATCTTATCAGGAGCGGAGAATTTGAGAGTTGCTATTGAATTACACAAACAACTACGTGGTCTTTTCACGGCGGGCGGCTTACCGCTCAAAAAGTGGAATTCAAACAGTCATGAGCTAATGCAGCGCATTCCGGAAGATCTGCATGCGTTGTCTCCAGATATATCTTGGCATTCAGAAACATCGGCTTCGATGTTCGGGTTAACTTGGCAACCCAGTACCAATTGTTTTATTTTCCACGTTAATCTTAGGCCAATTAACAGTGTCATCACTGAACGCCTTGTCGTCAGCCAGCCAGCCCAATTATTTGATCCTCTAGGATGGTTGGCACCTGTTACCATCGTCGCAAAGATCTTCATTCAGGAACTCTGGAAATTTAATTTATCCTGGGATGATCCTTTGCCTGAAGGAATTCGTCATCGTTGGATAAAATATTATGAAGATCTTCCTCGTCTCTCCGCAGTCAGGATACCTCGGTGGATAGGATTTCGTTCGTCGATGTGCTCTTTCGAACTTCATGGCTTCGCTGACGCTTCTGAAAAAGCATATGGTGCTGTCGTTTATTTAAAGACGATTTCGCCCAACGGAAATTGTTTTATTGGACTCATAACGTCAAAAACGAAGATCTCTCCTGTTCAAACTGTTCCACTTCCTCGTCTTGAGATATGTACTTCAGTCTTGTTAGCTCGTCTCGTCGCTCACCTTCAAACTCAACTTCAGTTTGATGCTACTCTACATTTGTGGTCTGATTCAATGAACACACTTCATTGGATTTCAGCTGTACTAACAAGATGGATGACATACGTCGCGAATCGGGTGTCGCAAATCCAAACGACCGTTCCTTCAGCAATCTGGCATCATGTTCCGGGTGTAGACAATCCAGCTGACTGTGCTTCTCGCGGTTTATCAGCTTTCGAATTTTCACAATTTTCACTCTGGTGGAATGGTCCACCGTGGCTTAAAAAAACAAGTAGAGTGGCCATCATCTCTACTCGGTCCTCCAGAGAACACAGTGACCGAGGAAGAACGTCGAGTCACGGCCAACGTCGCAGTTTGCATTAATGAACCTTGTGAGATTCTAAATCGCTATTCATCTTTGGATAAATTGCTACGAGTCACTGCTTGGTGTCTTCGATTCAGAGACGCCTATAAACTTCGTTCTATCATCGTCTCTCCGAAATGAATTGCATCAGATCTTCGAACGGCTCTCTTTTCTTGGATACAGAAAGAATAAAATCGCTATTTCTCTAATGAAATTATCGCTCTGAAAAATAAAATGCAGATTGCTAAGAGTAGCACTCTGATAAAGTTGACTCCATTTTTTTATGGTCAACTTCTTCGTGTAGGAGGTCGCTTGAAGCATTCTCTTCTGACTTATGATGAGAAGCATCCGTTGATTCTACCTCCGGAGTCTATTCTTACAACTATCATCATCCGTCATTGTCATCTTCGCTGTCTACATGGAGGTGTCCAGCTTACCCTTGGAACGTCAGAAATAGAGATAACACTGTACAGCAGATGATGAGTGATCTCTCTCCTATCCGCATAACTCCACCTGAACGAGCATTCATCAACACTGGAGTAGACTATGCTAGACCCATCAATGTTCGCACCTCCAAAGGACGAGGTCACCATTCCCACAAAGCCTGGATTTGCATTTTCGTCTGTTGTGCCTCCCGCTCAGTTCACCTTGAGTTGGTTTTCGATTATACTGCAGAAGCCTTCATAGCAGCTTATATTCGCTTCACCTCCCGTCGTGGTCTTTGTCGAACGTTGTCTAGTGATGAGGGTACGAATTTTGTGGGGGCAGATCGTCAATTAAAGGAAATGTTTTCAGAAGCATCAGTAGAGTTCGCTTCCGTCGCTACATATCTTACTTCGCATGATACCCAGTGGAGATTCAATCCTCCTGCAGCACCTCACTTCGGAAGTTTGTGGGAAGCTGCAGTTGAATCGTCGAAATTCCATCTCCGTCGAGTCATTGGAGAAACTAAATTGACGTTTGAAGAAATGACGACTCTGTTAACACAAATTGAGGCTTATCTTAATTCTAGGCCTCTCAGAGCTCAGTCAGATGATCCAACGGACATTTCTGCTCTTACTCCAGGACATTTTCTGATTGGAGGTCCGCTGAATGCAGTTCCAGAACCATCGGTTGCGGACGTTCTTCCAAATCGATTGACTCGCTGGCAGCTGATCCAGCAAATGCGTGATCATTTTTGGAAGCGCTGGTCAGCTGAGTATTTAAAAGAACTTCAACGTCGATCCAAGTGGACTAATTCATCGCCATCCATACAGATTGGAGATTTAGTTCTCATTTGACATGAGAACCTTCCACCTACTCAATGGCCTATGGGTCGGGTTTTACAGCTTCACCCTGGCAAGGATGGCCTTGTTCGGGTTGTCACTATTAAGAAAAAGGCTAGAACACTTGATCGACCAATCGTTAAATTGTGTCTTCTTCCACGTTCATCTTAAGTGCAGTCATCGTGAGTTTATTTCGCCTGAGACGAAAAGCGGGCGGAATGTTGTGAATTGGACATTAGTTCACTGTTTTATGAATTTTCAATTTCTGTTCTTAATTTTATTTCATCGTGTTCCTTTTACATTTATATTTCTTCGATTTGTCCTTTATTTTATTTTGTTATCGCTTGACATCAAACGTTATGTCTAAGCCGGTCTTACAGTTTTCGTGCTCTCTCTGTCTTACCAATAGTCTTGTTGCTCGGTCTCCGAATTTTCTTCACTCGTTTCGTCAGTCCGCGTTCGCCAAGCAACAAGTTCTGTCTATTTTATTCGTAAAGTTTTTAATTTGTTATCAATAAAGACCGTGCTTTTCGGCGTCATTGTTGTTCATTGAATGTGCTGTGTTTTTTAATTACTTGACCTAAGCATGCATGTCTTCCTACCAGAATTGTTCAGTCTCGTTTTTCAGTGTTCAAAACAATAATTATTGAAGAATTAAAAATTGCAAAGTTTTAAAATTAAACTATTTAAAAAAATCAAATTAACGTACATGTAAAGTATTTAATTTTCAAAATTTATATGTTACAAGTATGTTAATTTTCTCTTTTCTCTTAATAGTTCAATTTTGATAATTTAGAATTTGATAATCTTCAATTTTAACAATTTGCGATTTAAAATTCTTTAATTTTGAATATTTGCATTTAAAGACTTTTCAATATTTAATGTATACAATAGAAAATGATGATTTGAAATATATTCCATTCTAGAGATTAAAAATTTGTAATTCATCTTGAAGATTATAATATAATAATAATAATTAGTTCTCGGTTCTTTCAATATTTATTTATTTTATTTATTTAAGAACAGTGTACGGCAGAGCCCTTTATTACAAATCAACTTATTAACTGCCCTCGTGAAAAGAAAGACCAACTTAACATCACAGCATAGGCAGGTATATTCTTGTCCCGGCAGCTTGAACCCCCAATATCCCATCATTATTAGGCTCATCACAAGTCATGGATTATAAAGTGGACGCTCTTTCTTGTAAGTTTCAACAGAAAGAGATGACGAGATGGAGGGAGGGACAGAGTTCCATAAATATAACGGCAACTGGTTGAAGCCTTCTAGATCTCGTAAATAATAATAAATCATCCCAGGTTCTTTTGGACTTTTAGGTATAGCTACTCCGTTGATACAGACAGCAATCCTTCTTTAACAGAGAGAGTGGTGTCTATTTCAATGCCCTAAAATTGATGCAGGTATAGGCTGAAAGGTAAAAGACCAGAAAAAGACCAAACGTGGTTTGAAACTGGTCTTAATGTGATCTAAAGTTGGTCTTTCTTTTCACGAGGGTAATTGAAATGCAAACTTAAATCTAAATCAGCTGAACGAGCATGACGGCCGCGATTTCTGGTTGAGTTGCGCAACAAATGGTTGAATTCAGTAGCAGTAGTATCGAAAAAATCAATATTATTGTAGAATTTTTTATTTTTATGATTAAAGTAGGACAGTTTATAGAATATTGAATGAGCATACGTGAGTGTGTAGGCAAGTCACGTGACAAATTTTCCCGCCGTCGCCATTTTACGAGTTTATGCCGTTCAGCCGTTGCCGTTTTCGCATCGAGTTATTCAACATGTAAACAACGATTGAATCTTTTTGCAAGATGTGAAGCATCCGGGAAAAATTGAGATTGTGAGAATGAACAAGGGTGGTGCACAGCGTCAGGTAACGACTTTATTATCCATCGTTTCGTGTGATTTTATTCCGTTGACAGGCGAGTAATCCAAATTCCGCATGGGACTGAGTAGCGTCCTAACCTCTATTTATTAAGACAACATTCGAAAAAAAGGGCAAATTTGTGGATTTCGCGGGGAAACTGATTGATTTTTCTTGGATTTGTTCGTGAATTTGTTAAATATCGACGTTCGTGAGAAAGAGGTTGTTGTGACTTTGTGCGAGGAAAAGTAGTGTCAAATCTGTGAATATTGGAAGGTCAACTGCGTCCTTAAACATGGAATACGACTTGGAATCGCGCTGTGAGGATCGTCTGCGGGGTTTGGAAGCATCAGAGAAGCTTCCGAGCCGTGCAAGGAGTCAGAAAAATGAGCAAGAGCAGGCCTCGGAATCTGCTTCTTGGTATCCTCTGGACTCCGGAGGGTGCTTCATTCCAACAAAACGTACATTTTGGAGTGATCTGTAGGTCTCTTTCATCTCAGGTAAAGGATATAAAGGTTAGTTACATTTTTAACCCTTGTTTTTGATACAAAATTCGCTTTTTTCTTGAGTTTTCAACAGTACAGAATGAAATTTCCCATTTTTATCATTTTTGAATAAGTTAGTTTTCAAAGTTTAAATTTAAAACTGTTAAAAATTGTAAGATGAATTCACAACAGTTGAAAATGAAATTTATAATTTTCTTCTATTTTCAACTTTCTTCCATTTTCAACAATTGTTGAAAATTCAATTCTTTCTGACGAACCACACTGACATAATCCAAAATTGTTAAAATATTCCAAACCTTGTTCGAATTATAAGGATTTTTATTTAAAAATACTAATTTAATTTAAGATTTTGTTTAAAAATACTAATTTAACATACAATTGTTAAAAAAATATGAATATTCTTTAAAAATTAATAATTTTGTAATAAAAATGTCTATTTTAGATGAAAAATTTTAACAGAATCCAAAATTATTCAAGCTTGTAAATTCTATTATTTTAAAGAAAAATCATTAGATTTAAATCTAATTATTTTTGTTTAAAAATACCAATCTCAAGTCAAACACACCAACGTAACCTAAATTCGTTGAAAAATTGTAAATATTATTTCAAATCTAATAATTTTTTATAATAAATACTAATAATTTAACAAAAAAACTAACATAAAATAGTTTAGAATTGGAAATCTTTTTCTAAATATTACAAATTCTCTAATTTATCAAGATTGATGGAAACTATTCTTTAAATTTTTTCTTTTGAAAATTGTCCCCGATTATTAAGGTTTTTAATTCCAAATTGTTCAATTTTGAACAATTTGTGGAAAGTCTCTAATTTTTAAATTTTGAACTGTGGTTTTTGGTGTTGTAAATTTGTATTATATATTCTAATATTATTATTCTATATATTATATATTATATTATTAATACATTATTATATTATATTGTATCTATATTATATTAGATTTACATGAGGGTTAGGTTTGAAAGCAGCTTTAAGCTGTACATCGCCCTTAGGGTTCTTATGATAACTCTGACTGCCATGCACATATCCTTCTTGTTACGAACTCAATAAAGATTTATTATTATTATCACTATTATTATTATATTTGGTCAAATATGAAAAGGCTTTCTTTTAAAAACTATGCAATTTTTAATTATTCAAATTGGAACAGGGTCAGTATACGTCAGGAATATCAGGATCTGCAAGCGGTTCTTCGATTTCCGGTAAACTTCGTGAAATTATAGTATTATATAAGAGACATTTGAGGACCAAAGGATTTTTGAAAATTTTCAAAATTACGGGAGTTACGCCATGTTGAATTTCGTAATCATATTTTTTTGAAATATCTATATTTCTGCAACCATTGGACGAATTTGGATAAAAATTGTAGGTTTTGTAGATAAAAGTATACGCTTTAAATTGAAAATTCCAAAAAAAATTTGGTTTTCAATTTTGACCAAAAAAATGACCAAAAAAAGTTTGAAT
>CAKNXH010058398.1:38090-92084 GCA_932178445.1 Andricus quercusramuli | reverse complement strand
ATTGGTCTGAAGTATGTCAATTTCCACCAATATATAATTTTTTATAAAAAGAAGAAATAATTTACTTAAGGTTCTATCGACCTTAAGGAACACATTCTCATAAAGACACTCGCGCTTCGCGCTCGATATTTGCTTTCAAAATCATGTAAACCTCGCGCTCCACGCTCGTTTCTGTTCATCGTATAATAGAAACGCAAAAGTTTGAGCGTGCTTGCGGCACAAGATTTGTTCGTCGCGCTTCGCGCTTCGTTGCTTCGACAACGACGACAACGACAGACAGACATCGACGTAAAAACTATTTTTTCTGACTCAGGGGGTCTCAAAACGTCGACATTTGATGGAATCCGTGAGCATTAATGATAGCTATTTTACTGTTTTAATGGTTAGAAATAGTATTGAGAACATGAAAACAATGAGATATTTTGAAAAAACACACACGAGATGAAAAAGAAAATAAATAAGCAAAGTTTTGATGAGAATGTGCCCACTTATCGGGCTGATTTTTTCACTGTTAATGTAATTTTTACAAATAATACAAAAACTACACATCCTATCAAAAAGTGACCAATAACAAATTTGTAGGTCTTTTTTGAGTGCATAATTTTTGTTGAATCATTTATTGTCGTAACTTGCATAGTTTGTCCGTAAAATTAAATTTTTGGATTTTTCATTATTTTTTGTGCAATAAAGATGTGAATTTTCAATTTTTCAAGAAAATTCAAAAAGTCGTTATGATACCCTTGTAGCACGTGCAAAAAGAAACACTTTTCTTGTCTTGACTTTTTTTCATATCGTGCGTTGTTTGGCTCAAAATGTTAATTTTCGTTTGTTTTTTTGGATTTTGAAAATCCTATAGCTCTGACAATTTTACTTTTATCGAAAAAAGTCATGAGGATAAATTGTTCGAATTTCCATGTGCTATGAAGAGCCGTAAGTAGAAATGTCAAATTTCGAAAAAATGGTCACAAAAATGTCAAAAATGCTCTAACTTTTCGAAATTTTGTCCAAAATAGCTGGCTGACGAACTCGTCCTTTCTTTCCATACTCTTGTGAAGTGTGCCAAGGGGCAATCCAATCGGATAATTTTTTCAAATGTTATCGTGTTTACAGACTACAACGACGACAACGACGACAACGACGACAACGACGACAACGACGACAACGACGACAACGCCGACAACGACGACAACGACGACAACGACGACAACGACAGACAGACACCGACGTAAAAACTATTTTTTCTGACTCAGGGGGTCTCAAAACGTCGACACTTGATGGAATCCGCGAAAGTCATTTTTCACATAAAACCAATACCTTCTCATTAGGATGAGAATGTAACAAATCTTTGGTGTTGTATAGACTATCTTTGATATTTCATAAATATTTAATTTTCAATTGATAAATTCAAAATATTCAGGGAGAATCTATGAAATTACAAAAAATGCAAACAAATCCTTAAGATGAAAACAATTAAATTGATTGATTTATTGAGTACTATGTCACTGGGATAATTGCGTTTTTAAAAATAGTGAAAATATTTCAAGGACCAGTTTCTGAAGAATTTCTCCAACATGTGCTTTTTACGACGTTAGACTGTCTCTGGTCTAGGAAGGGGTGTACAGTTAAAAGAGGTTGGACTACACTGTACTTGAGTTCTCAGGAAAATGGGTACAAACCAAAATCTGTCAATTTCAAAGGGAGCTTTCGTTCTTCTGTTTTTCCTTTTTTAAACAATTTCAGTATTCAGGGTGACCTGGTACGGTTCAGTCGCTTTAGATGAAAGTTTCAAGTATCGTAAAAACAATTAAAAAAAAAAGTATGTTTAGAATAAAATTTAATTAAAAATTCCGTTAGATTATGGAGTGAAGCTAAATTGTAACTTTGGATATTTTAATTCATCTTTCTGAATTTTCAACAAAATTTCATTTCATTTTATGAATTTTAATTTTGAAACTTTGAAGTACTTTAAAAAATAAAAAAATAAATTTTTTTTTTTTTGTTTTTCACTTTTAACAAAAATATATGGGGAAAAAAATTTGTCTCATCATCTATGAACACTTGCATGGTGATTGTGACTATAAAAATTTGTGTTGTGCCGATGGATTACTTATGAGTCTCCTGAAGGATTAAAAATGGAATATAGGACATAACAGCTGAAGGATAAGTCTTTGTTTCTTTGTATTGTTTTTATACTTTCGTGAAACTGAATTTTCTCAGAAATTGAAGATCACACCTAGACATGAGCTTGATTGGGATGGAGTTAGAGTCCTATATAATGAAAGAAATCAAAGGAAAAGAGAATTCATGGAAATGTTATACATAAAAAGAGAGGGAAATAATGCAATGAATTTAAAAAAGAGACCTTTCAAAATATAACAAAGCTTTTGATAGTTTTATCAAATTTTTATAGGAAACTTTTTTTTTTTTTTTTAATTATAAGTTTCTGTTCATTCTCAATTAAGACAAGTATTAATTGACATGAAGGATTTCTGAAATATTACGGATTGACACGCAGACCGAGAATTTAAAGTTTATAATTCGTCAAAGAAGAAAAAAATTAAAATAATATAAATAACAGTATGATAAGAAACTTCAGTCTCATATGTACTTACATTACTAATATTAAGCATAAATTTGAGAGATGTTTTCGTAGTATCCTATAAAATTTACCCTGCTGAGGAGATCTAAATGATCTCGAAACATGTTGGTCCCAAAAAGTAGTATAAAAAAGACGGAGAATGAGAAAGGAAATGAGAGTGAGGATCGCTTGATTGTCTCTTTTCCAATTCTCTCCCTATTTTTTCCTCTAGTTATATACTTGTCTCTAATGAGCCGATTGAAATGTTGTTTGGAAACATATTCTGAGGCCATTCAATGCAATTCTTCTTGCATATATTGAGCTTTTCGAATATGTTTTTTCAAAATAACTGATTTTTAGTTTCATGATGTTTCTCAGTTTTTTTGTTCAAAAATATAATTTTTGCACAGATTGACTTCATCATTTTGTGTTTCTAATTTTCTTCTTAAAAAATTCTTTTTTATATTCATTTCTTTGGTTAATGTGTTACGTCTCGGAGGATATCTACTTACCTCATCTTAAAATTATCAAAAATAAACTTACGCTGCTTCCTCTTTTTTTTATCCTAAATTTGTAAAAAAAATAGGAAACATGGATTTGAGGAATAAGCAAGACGAAAAGTTGAAATAATTAAAATTGAAATATGAAATTATAATTTATTACATTGAACTTTACAAATATGTGTTTTATTTATTCAAATAACGAGCAAGTAGCCCAATCACAGATGTAAGCAGCAAGGAATATTAAATTTCTAGTTAATCTAAACCTAAACTAAACATAATCTTAATCTAAACTTAAGGAAAATCGACTAGAATGTGCGATCTAACACTAGCGTAGAAACGAGAGTATGAAGGGCCGAAAACAGTAAGACCTTCCTTATCTAAATCATTTGCGATTCTAGTCATTCGAGATATTGGTGAATGTTCGCCGAAACTAATGGAATATGTGAGATAGATCGGTAGAGGTTCGCAGGAATCTACCCGGTACATGTAAGTGTACACTTTCAAGTAATTCAGGACAGGTAATATTTCTATTGACTAGCTTGTGCATAAATAGAATATCTTGCGCTTTTCGATGTGACTTCAGTTTTTTATTATGCGAGGCGTAGTGTGGAGACCAAACTTGTGAGCAGTACATTAGAATGGGTCTAACTAACGTGACATATAATAAGCGTAATGTGTATGGTTGTTTAAATTCAACCGAGTGACGTTTGATAAATCCCAACATCTTTAGACCTTTAGCGCTACAATACTCAATATGCTAGAAGAAAGAGAGTTTATCATCTAAAAAAATTCCAAGGTCGCGCATTGCATGAACAATTTCGAGGACAGACCCGTCTATCGAGTATTGGAATTCGACAGGATATATTTTTCGCGAAAAACGCATCGTTTAACACTTAGAAATATTTAAAGTCATTCCATTTTCTAGGCACCACATATGCAAGGCGGTAATATCTTTTTGAACTGCAACAGCGTCCTCAAGGGATGTAATGATGGTGTACATTTTTAAATCATCAGCAAAAAGTAAGGCCATAACAATGCTAAATATTTGTATAATGTCATTGACATAAATATTAAATAACAGCGGACCCATGTGTGATCCTTGAGGTACGCCAGACGTTACAGTAAATTCGCGGGAGTGCACACCGTTGAACTTAACAGCAAGCCGCCAACTGCTCAGGTAACTATTAAACCATTTTAGTAAATTGCCATGAATTCCAAATGCCTCTAGTTTCTGAATCAACCTCGTGTGATTAACTTTGTCGAAAGCACGAGAAAAATCAGTGTAAATTACATCAACTTGCTTATTACTATCAAGCGCCTCCGCGATAAACTGAATGTATAATGTAAGGTTAGTGCAAGATGACCTACCAGAAATAAACCCATGCTGCTCCTCAGAAATACAATTTTTACACCAAATTGAAAATTTATCAGTTAAAATACTCTCAAAGATTTTTGCTATTGTGTTTATTATATTTATGGGTCGATAGTTCTTAACATCCGATTTATCATTTGCTTTGTAGATTGGAACAACGTGACTAGATTTCCATTGAGAAGGATAGAAACCGGTAGATAAAGATTTAGTAAAAAGGTACCAAATTGGCCTAGATATTGCGCAGCAGCAGTTTTTATAGAATAGAGGAGGGATGCCATCGGGACCAGCACCTTTATCACAGTTTATCGTACTGACCCTCTCAAAAACTTCTGACAATGCGATTTCAACATTACTAATATCAAGGGTAGAACTATTCAATTGTTTAAATTCGGGTAATGTATTCGTCTCATAGACAGAAGCAAAGTTATCCGCAAATAAATTGGCGATTTCCTGATCAGTTCTGACTTGTTTGTCTTCCAGATGCATCACGTTAGGCATGTCACTGCAGGATCTATTATTATTAACATGTTTCCAAAAGTATTTCGGGTTTCCAGAAATACTATGCTCTACATTATTAATATGACCAATACGGCAATTTTTACGTAAAAGTTTGCACCTAGCTCTTAAATTAGAGAAAACTTCGCGGCCAGTCTGATTCCCTGAAGTTTTAAATCGATAATGAGCCGCTCTTTTTTGGGAGAGCATATTAACTAAGTCTCGAGAAAAATGTACAGGATATTTATCGCTACGAGTTTTTCGCCATGGCACATATAATTCAATTAAGTCGTACAAGATCGCGTAAAAATAAGTGACACAATCCTCTATAGGCAATTGAGTAAACAATGCATCCCAATCTACTGTACCCAGAAGGGAAGTTATTGCTGCGTAATTCGCATTTTTAAAATCTAGATAAAAGTATGTATCGGAGCTTGACGCGATTATTTGCTTTGGGGGAACAATATCTAGTGGAGGGTGGTATACATCACTGGGCAAGAGTGGATCGGAAGATTGACGCACAGTAGTTGCATACAAGGAAGTAAAAACCAAATCAAGAATCTTACCTGAAGTATTCTGCACTTGGTTTTTTTGGAAAAGGATATAAAAACCGCACATGTCAAGAAGCGCAATTGCGCTCTCTCTTGCAGAAGGCAAGGCCCTGTTGCTAGAGAGGATACGTAATCCTCGATCGTCGTTGGTCCAGCGAATGTTGGAGATGTTATAGTCGCCAACGATGATTGTAGCCGTGGGTTTTGAAGACTCAAGAGCAGATTCTATAGCGGTGCAGTGATTTAAATAAACCTCTGGACGTGATAGTGGCGGAATGTAAGCAGTTCCTAACAAGATGCGCTCATTTCCTTTAAAAATCGTTACAAAAATCTGCTCGACAGAAGTAATTGGTGCTCTATATTCGAAGCTTCGAAATTTCGAGTGTACCGCGAGTAGTACTCCCCCACCTCATTCAAAGTTACTCGGTAAGTTGTCTCTATCCCGTCTGTAGACAGCGTGATTATTCATACTCAACTCAGTGTTAAAGTGATTGGAATTGAGCCACGTTTCTGTCAAAATAATAACGTCGTATGTAAATTCCGAGAGAGCAATATCATGCTGTAGATTGATAAGTTTGGTTCGTAGGCCACGAACATTTTGGTAATAAATTTTAAGATCACATGGTGAGTCACATTGTGTACATGGTGCAGACCGTCTCTCTTGTTGTCAGCTGGTGGTAGCATTCAAATCAAGTTTGTCAAGTAAGCTGCCGGAAGAACGTGTTGACAGATCGAATTGCTATTCGCGAGCTTAGTCTATTCTACTGGCCGCTCTCGACAGAGCTTTCTTGTAGGATAAACACTCTTTGTTAAAAACTGAGTGGTCAAATTTTTCGCCAGGGATCTTCAGAATTGTCGCCGCATGGAAGCAGTTTGTACATTTTCTTATAGATGACCTGCATTCCGCTTCTGGATGGGAACCGCTACATTGTGGACATTGTGTTTTGGAATTTTGTCAAATTGTTTTGTTTTTATTTTTAGTTGATTTCCACAACATAGAACTTGACGAGTTTCTGCCAAACTTTGTCTCAGTGTCCACCCTTTAAAAAAAAGGAAAACATTTTACTGACGAGGTTTTGAATAATGTTTAGGAAAAGAGAGAAATAAAGGATGGCAATGTATAAACAAGCTTACCGAAGATCTTGTTGAGTAGTCGTTTGGAACGTTTCAATAATCCTATATTCAGTAGTTAGACTCTTTAGAGGTGCCCAGTCCTTTCTTTTGTTGATGGACTCCTTCGAAGACTTTTAGTGCCTCCGGAAGGATACGGCTTCAGGACTCAGCGTGATTTTCTTTTGTATTAAATACAAAGATGTTTGGAGAAGTTTTTGGGAGGGTTTTCTCACTTTTCGGGGGTCACTGACTCTAATTCGAATAATTCAAGTAATTGTAGATTTTTTGAGTTCTCACTTTTTTTTAGTTTTTTTTTTTTTAGTTTCGAAACAATTAAAGTAGTTTTGAATTGTGGGTTTTCACTTTCAAAGCATTTTCACTGATTTTAGTTTTGAAGATTAACCCTTTTTTATTAAGCCCACTCTTTCGTTTTTATTTGAATTTGAATTTTCACACGTTCCGGAGAGTTTTTAGCAGCGTTTCGTCGGTAGAAATGAACTTGTTGTTCCGGAGAGTTTTTGGGCAGCTATTCGACGGTAGAAAGAAACTTGTTGTTCCGGAGAGTTTTTGGGCAGCGATTCGATGGTAGAAATAAACTTGTCTTAACCCTTAAAACGTGGGTATATATAGGCAGAAAATCTGATCAGGAGTGGAAAAATAGTCCCTTCGTGGACCATTTTTGAGAAGATTTATTGCATTCTTGACCCAGATCCTGGAATATTGTGTAGGTGGGAGGCCACGCGCCGGTGTTTCCAATGCATTTTCTCGACGGGTCGTCGGCCGCCACATATAATTCTGACGTTTATAGCCTTTTCACCAAATGGGCCATAGTAGGTGGGCCTCGCGTGTTCCTTCGTGGGGCTTCCGATCTTCTCATTGGTTGTGACGTCAGTGACCGCGCATGCACATTTGTATGATTTCATGTTCTTTATAATTTGACATAGAATTTTATAATATGATTCAGAATATAAATAGTAAATGTTCATAACAATGATAATTGATAATGATAGATCATGATGATTAATAATAAGAGATACATGGTTTAATTTATAAATGATGCACTACTCGGATATACATATAAAGTGTTAAATATATCTATGGTCGGTAAGGTAGGGTGCTTATGGTAATGATAGGTACTGAATATTTATTATAATTGATATTTATAAATAATTATTATTATAAGTAAGTGAATATTATGTTTATATAACGGTTACAGGCCGTGCTATTTCAATAATCTATGAGTGTTGTTCAGAGAATATATTCAAAGACTACTTGTTCTTATGGTAATGATAGGTACTGAATATTTATTATAATTGATATTGATAATCGATTATTATTGTAAATAAGTGAATATTATGTTTATATAACGGTCATAGGCTGTGACATTTCAATAATCTATGAGTGTTGTTCAGAGAATATATTCAAAGACTTTGCTCTTATGGTAATGATAGGTTCTGAATATTTATTATAATTGATATTTATAGATGGTTATTATTATTAATAAGTGAATATTATGTATATATATATATATAACGGTCACAGGCCGTGAAACCTACCCCCCTTCCCTCGGGGGCTTTGAGTATTTTGAAAGAAATAAACAATACTCAAACTTTTCAATTAACTTGTGAATTGAATAGGTTTTCGTATAGAAAAAAAAAATGTGAGTGAGTTGAATTTAATTTTGGGGCAGGTGTCTACGTCCTCGACTTAAAATTTTTGTAAGAGCTGTATTTTCGTGGGAATAGGAGGCGTTTTCGGTTTAAATTGGATAGATGTAATAAAAACTGCAAGTCCTTCACCCTCTTCTTCCTGCTCTATTATAATGCTAGGTCGTAAAGTCAGATAAAACGTTTGCGAACAGTATATTTTCACAGGATCAGAATGTATATAAAATTTATTCCAATGGTTGATTGATTGTGACAAAATATAATTGTGTAATTCCGAATATATTGTAACAGTGGGTTTCTTTTAATTATTTTCATTGTTAAAATTTCGCATAGGACGTGTACAATTGGTCGCATGATGTCCTCTTTCATAACATCGCTCGCATGCGGATGTCCATTTATACAATTTTATTTTTTCGAAGTACATTTCTCGTATATTTTGAATATTAATATTATCTGGCGATTGGTCTTCGCTAAAATGATAGGTATCTGACAATGATCTTAAAATTTCGCGGGCAGCATTACGCTTCGCTGTTTTTTTTTCTTTGTTTGAAACGTTGGCTTTGCCAGCTTTAACATATTTTTCGTCAAATTTCTTAATTTTTCACGTCACTATGGATACCTGAAATGATGTTTTTCAATTCAAAATTGTTACTTCGTAATTAGGTTCGGAAATATCATATTCTATGCGAATTTCGCTGAGTTCTTGTACCGGACTGACAGATTCGCTTGGGTTTATCCTTCCATTTGCTGGTTCTCTCTTGTTGAAACATACATAGATTTGCAAAAAATTTTAATGTTGCAAAATTAAATTCAATTATTAGATGAATTAACTATAAGATAAGAATAAATTATCTTTCATTAGAATTAAAAGATTAAAGGAAAATGTATATACACAAGTAGAGTAGTTTATATAAATTCATGTTAATTGATATGTTAAAAAATTCTAACTATTGGAAACTTGTGTATATACATTTTTGTTCAAAAGAATTAATTCATTAGATTATTCTGAAAATATATGTATGTTCTTAGGAACTGGATTTAATTACGAAATGTTTTTATAATTGTTCTTAATGAATTCTAAACCTATTTGTTACTTTTATTTTCTTACTCGGTGTTCTTTCATTTTTACTAAATATTTACCTATTGAATGCGCAGCTTTAAATTTCTCTTTCATACTACTCACGTTGTATTTTTTTTCATCGTTATCTTTGACAATTTTGAGATAGTATTGCTATATATTATTTTATTTTATTTTTTATTTTTTCGAAAAATCTTAAATGAAACAGGTGCTACAAGGTTTTACATACACGTAAAAAATAATAAATTAGTTTGTTTATGTGATATTATGGATTGATAGAAGTAGTATGAATCGTCTAGTGATCGTGTGTTGTTAATAGACGTATTTCATATTACAGTTGTATGAAAATTTGTGTTAGTTATTAAAGAGTAATTTAAGTTGATTTTTAAATGTATCTGTGACAATATTACATACAAATTATTTGAAATCGCATCTTCATATCTTCGTACAATGTGGTCAAGATGAAAATTGATTCGGCGTTGATAATTATTTCATTTTTCATATCCAAGCAAAACACGGACATTTTGGTCTACGTATTTTTCTATGCATTCCAGATGTAGACTCGCAGTGATCGAGTATATGTTAACTGTATTCTACATTCGCAACACATTGTTAAAATTATTTCTAATCTTTTTCTTTTAGTAACAAAATTTCGCTTGTGACAAATTTATAACGAGGTATATTCTTCCATGAGTGTTTTACTTATATTATTATTTGTGCGCCCTGTAAGGAAAACGTTATTATTTCGGTTATACTAATAAGTAATGCATATCCTAATGTTATGTCTCATAAGTGCCAAGAAAAATATTGAATATGTATTGTAAGAATAACATTTAATGTCAGTTTGATCAATATTTTGAGAAAAGTTACTTTCTGTATGATTTCAGTAGTTTTCTGCATATTGTTAGTATAGAGACTATAAAGAAAAAGGAATTTTAGTTAAAAACTTTTTTATTGTAATATGAAACTATTTAAAAATAACTTGTCAATGAGAAACTTCTGATTTGAAATATTTTTCATTTTTTTTTAAACATGTCAGTAAATAGTTCACATTTGGAAGAAATTAAATTTTTCTCAAAAGTTCAAAATAAAGATCTGTTGGATTTTCTATTTTTTGTTAATATATAACGAATTTGCTGTTTGCATGGCGTGCTTGATGTATAATTTTAATAGGATAATTATTATTGAATGCCAAGAGATTTCGGTTCTCGATGGCTGGATCCTAGAAAAGAAATGCAGACATGAGTTAGTATTAACGAACATATGTGTTGAGAGGGATAGAGTTCCGTCACTTCGAAGAAATTCGTCAATGATGAAGGAAGGAAATTACATTATTTTGAGGCTAACGTATTTTATCAATACTTCCTTCGTCTTGCATTGAGTGATTAACTAGTGGCACTTTTTTGTTTAAAGAAAATATTATGTCTTTGCTTATGTTTACGTGTCGTTCTATTATATTTTAATGTATTTGTATGGTTGAAATTGAATCTGTAATTTTTTATAAGGGAAAAAAATGCTTAAGATTTTGTTGCTTATATGTTTTTTTTGTTTTCCTTATTTTCTTATTCGATCTTGAATATTAATATGAGAGATCTTAAGTCTATTTTTGTGTACAAGTTTTGATGTGTTGCCTATTTTTATTTTTACGTTTCCTTTTCCTAGAAATCCTAGTACTTGATAAGGGCCTGAATATTGATTATCGAATTTTTTAATTTTTCCTCCTTCTAGTAAGAAGACTTTATCTCCCATTTTGAAATCTTGTGGGTTAATCTTTCTGTCGTAGTATATTTTTGACTTTTCTTTGGCTGTTATTAAGTTTTGTCTTGCTACAGCTCGCATTTCATGTAGTCTTGTTATTAATTTTATTGAGTAGTCGTCGTATGTTTCGAGTTTTTCATGTGGTGGTGGTGGTTCCCTTGATGGTTGTCGTGCTATTTTTCCAAATACTAGCTCATGTGGAGTACATTTTGTGCCTTCATGCACGCTTGTGTTATAAGAAAATGTTGCTACTTCTAACCACTCATCCCATTTGGAATTTTTATCCACGAATTGTTTAAGATATTCTGATAGTGATTGATGAGACCTTTCAAGCGATCCGTCTGATTGTGGGTGAATGGCGGGTTTTTTAAACTGTCTTATTCGAAACTGTTTTGCTAATCGTCTTAATAAATTACTTAAAAAGTTTTTTCCTTGGCCTGTTGATACTCCTTTTGGTGAACCATAAATGCAAATAAATCTTTTAATAAAGGCATCGGCTATAGTATTAACTTGTTGATTTGGAAGGGGTATGGCTAATGAATATTTTGTAAAAATATCCTGGATGGTCAAAATGTTTATATTGCCAGATGTTGTTTTAGGAAGTGGACCAACTATTTCCATAGAAATTTTTTCGAACGCTGTACCGGGTGTATCAGTAATAACCACTGGGCTTTTTGTTTTGACCCTAACTAATTTTTTTAATTGACATTGTAAGCATAATTGTATGTATTTTTGGATATCTAATTTCATGTTTTCCCAAAAATGTTTCTGTCCAATTCTGTTGTATGTTCTTGTTACTCCTTTATGGCCTCCTATTGCCGATGAATGTGCTTCTTCAATCAACTGATATCTTGTATCTTTAGTGGGATATTGTGTTATTCCCAAGCAAATAATAACTTATATATTTGATTCGAAAAATGATGCTTGTAATGTGTTTAATATTTCTTCCCATAGTATGTTATTTACATATGGTGTTTTTGTTATACTAAAAGATTTTAATTTTAATTTTTCTGCTAAATTATGTAATGAGAATATGCTTAGTTTTATATTTTTCAATGTTTCTGTAAGATTATCTTTAATTTCTCCTTCAATGGGTAGTGCAATATGAAATTGCTTACCTTTTCGAACTTCTTTCGCAAGTCCTTTTTGAAGTCTAGTAAATTTTGGCAATTTCTGTCGTTTTTCGAGAATGCTGGACCCAAAATCACGAGGTTCTCCTTCAGTGGTTGTAAAATATAAGTATTTATCTTTCCTCATAGACATTTTGTCACGACATTCTACAATATTTTTGTTTGCATTAAATGGGATGGATATTGGGATTTCAATCGGGGGTGGTTCCGGCGGTATTTCACTTTCCTTTTGTTTGTTATTGTCAATATTTTCAATCATTATTTAGATTTTTATTATTATTATTTAGGTTTTCGTTGTCAGATTCATCATCAATAAAATTTTCATTGTCATACTCAAAATCACAGTTTTCTTCGTCATAATTATTTTCTTCGAAATTTTCTTCATTATCATTTTCTTCATCTTCACTGGATATTTGTATTCGTTCTTTATTAGCTTTTCTTATTTTATTTGTTCTAACTCTTTCTTTTAAATAATTGAAATATTCGGGATCGGAATCTGAGTCTTCTGTTACTTGAGAATTTGTTATATTTTCTTTTCTAGGCCTACCATCATCTTTTTCATGTTTTAAGCTTCCTCTCTTTTCATTTTCAAGAGCAGGTATTATATTATGTGAGTCGAGCATAGCCTTACGTGGTCTATCCCGCATTTTGATTTCTAAATATTCTGATTGGAAATTATCTTTTTCATTTTTTAAGCTTCCTCTTTTTTCATTTTCAAGAGCAGGGATTATATTATGTGAATCGAGCATAGCCTTACGTGGTCTACCTCGCTTTTTGATTTCTAAATATTCTGATTGGAAATTATCTTTTTCATTTTTTAAGCTTCCTCTCTTTTCATTTTCAAGAGCAGGGATTGTATTATGTGAGTCGAGCATAGCCTTACGTGGTCTACCTCGCTTTTTGATTTCTAAATATGTATTTCTTAATTGTTCTTTTGATTCTTCTTCCTGGAGTTTTTCTACAGTTTTTTTTTTATTTTCTCCTTCATAATTTTCATACATTTCTGGATTTTGATTTCTTGATTTACCTCTTGTTAACATAGCATTCCATTTTGATTCTTCTTGTTGATTTGGTTTAATAATTTAATTTCTTTCTTCAAATGTTTTTAGAAGATTTGTAATCATTGAACTCATTTTCTTTAATGTTTTTACATCTGGATTTTGAATACTTACTTTAAATTCGTTAATTAGATGCTCATAGGCTGGATGATAATTTTTCTTTATTGATAATTGTTTTGATTTTTTCTTATTTGTCTTAAAACTTGGATTTTTGGACTGTCTTCTTATAGGATTGATTTCATTTTCGCAATAAATGCCTTTAAAACTTGAACTTGTTCTTCCACTTGAAGTTGGTTCAATGTTAGTAACATTTATTTTAGTTTCAGTAATTTCGCTCTTTATTTCTTCTCGATTTAATATTTGTTGTGGATTTTTTATTTCTGGATTCAATAATTCTTCTGGATTACGTATTTCTTGATTTGATAATTCTTTATGAGTTCTTATTCCTTGATGGAATATTTCTTGGGGATTTTGTATTTCTTGATTTAATATTTCTTGGGGAATTTCTATTTCGTGATTTGATATTTCTTATGGATTTTTCAAATATATGTGGTTTGCAATTAATACTTCAGTGTCATTAGTTTTTTCATTATTGTCTGTCGGATTTCTGGATAACGCGTCGGCATTCACATTCATCTTACCAGCCTTATAGATTACTTCAAAATCGTATTCTGCTAATTTTAATTTCCACCTTGTTACGCGAGAACAAGGATCCTTGCAATTTTGAAACCACACTAATGGCTTATGATCGGTTACTAAGGTGAATTTTCTTCCATATAAATAGGGTCGGAAATGGGTTACGGAAAATACCATTGCTAAAGCTTCTTTCTCGTATGTATCAAATTTTCGTTCGCTGTCGCTCAAACATCGTGATGCGTATGCTATTGGCTTATCTTTACCGATTTTGCCTCGGGATAAAATACCTGCGACTGCATAACCAGAAGCATCGGTTGTTAAAATGAAGGGTTTGGTGAAAGCAGGTCGTTGTAATAAGGGTTCTTCACACAGTTTGTTTTTTAGTGTATCGAATGTTTTTGTTGAGCTTCTGTCCTTTTAAATTCCACATCTTTTTTTAATAATTTATTCAGTGGAGCTGCAATGTTTGAGAAGGCTTCTATGAATTTTCTATAATATCCTGCTAGTCCTACAAATTCTTTAATGTTTTTAGGTTTTCTTGGAATGGGAAAGTTTCTTCCTGCTTCTAGTTTTATTGGATCTGGTAGTGTTTCTAGGTGGATAAATACTACCGTGTGGGTCCACCACACCCACGACGTTATTATCAATGACATTTCCAAGATAAACTACTTCTGGACGCAAAAATTCACATTTATCTGGCTGGAGTCTTAAATTTGCTTGCCTTAATCTGTTTGCTAATTTTGTACATTTTTCTTGGTGCACTTCAAGGGTATTCGCATATAAGATTATGTCATCCAAATATACGAATAATTCGATTCCTTGAAGGCCGGTTAAAACGAGATCCATCAAGCGTTGAAAAGTTGCAGGTGCATTCTTTAAACCGAAGGGCATGCGGTCGAACTCATAGTGTCCGTAGAGTGTTGAAAAAGCAGTTTTGTGTGAGTCTTCCGGACTCATTTTTATTTGATGGAATCCACTGGCCAGGTCGAAAACCGAGAAATATTGTGCTTCTCCTAATTGATCTAAGACATCCGTGATATTAGGGAGAGGATAACAATCTCCTATAGTTTGCTCATTTAATTTGCGGTAATCTAGAACCATTCGCCATTTTCGATTTCCGTGGGAATCAGGTTTTTTAAGTACAAGAAAAGCAGGTGAATTGTAAGGTGATTGAGATGGTTTTACTATTTTATTTTTTATTAGTTCATTGACCTGTCTAGTTATTTCTTCTCTTTGAACTTGGGTAAGTCTGTATTGTCGTGTAAATATGGGTTGACTGTCTCCTGTAGGAATAGTGTGTTTTAGTATGTTAGTTGCATCAAGTGAATCGTATGGGATTTGGAAAATGTCTTCATTTTTATTAATAAGTTTTTCAACATGAGTATATTCTTCTGGATTTAAATGCTCTAAGCGTAATAGTTTCTTTATATTTTCGAGTTTACTTTCTTCGTTTATATTAAAAATTTGATGATATTGATTTTCTTGATTTTGTTGTGTGTCAAAATAATTAAATGTATGTTCAACTGGTTGCGATTCTAGATTTTGAGTTTGTTTTTGATTTGAAGTTTGCGTAATATATTCCGGTATTTTAATTTCGTCGTAGCCTAAAAGTTCTACTGTAGGGACTGGAATTTCAACTGGATGAGGACGAGTGTTTGCAATCTTCAGATAGGCTTTTCCATTATTATTCGTAACTATTGCCTTTCCTAAAAATATGCCATTATTTGGTAACAATTCAGGAATAAAACCGGTTTCCTTTTCTTTGTTTTTAACATGAAAATAATAATTAAAAATTGTTCTTGCTGGGATGGTTATTAATTCTTGAGTATCAAATGGATAATATTTTTCTTTTATTTCTAATTGTCTTTGTGCGTAATTGATCTTTACGTTATTTTTTCCAAAAAAATTCTGTTCCTAAAACACCATCGTGTTTTACTGGGACTTCATTCGGTATTATTTTAAAAATTGTAGGAAAACCAAAAATATTCATTGTTATTTGTCCTAATGTGAAAAGTGGGTGTACATTTATACCTGTTAATCTTAAACAATTTAATCTGTTGATTATTACATTTGATGTGATTACATTTTCTTTTATTAAATTTGGACCGGCTCCGGTGTCTATCATCATTCGAACAGGATTTTTTAAACCGTCAGTTGATAGTGTTATATAAGGAATAGTATTAGTTATACTCATGTTTATTCGTTCTGTCTCAAAATTGTCTGTTTGTTGGGGGTCGGTTTCAGGTGCATTTAAAGGTTTGCTTGGGCCTCCCTCTGTGCACCAGTTCTGGGGAGGGCGTTGGAGTTTTCCTCGGGCATTGTTCCTTGTTCTTGATGTTGTAGTTGAGAGCTTTGTTGGAAATTATTATTATTAATTCTTTTGTAACATTCGCTTATGACATGACCTGTCTTTTTACAGTAGTTGCAAATGATTGTTCCGTTCTGTGCATTATTCTGTTGAAGAGGGGTAGGGTTTGGCAGGTGGGTATTCGAGCTTCTTTCATTCCATTAAGGACCTTGACCTAGATTCTGTGGTCTCCATGGGGTTCTTTCCTGATTTTCTCTATTTCCCCATGTTTGATTTTGTGGTCCCGAATTGAACCGAGTATTTTTAAATTGATTTCTGTTATTATTCGAATATTTTCCTTGATTATTATGTGATGTGGCTGCTTGCTGATAATTATTTGCAGTTGGTCTTGGATAGTTTTGAAATTTTCGCGGATTATTGTTTATAAATTGCCTTCGGTTATTACCTTGAAATGGTATTTGATTAATATTTGTGTACGGTTTCTGATTGTATCTTTGAAATTGTCTTTGAGTGTATTGCTGAAATTGATTTTGAGGTTGGTTAGAATTTGATAATTGTTGAATAAGGCTTCTACATGTGGATGCTATGTTTCCAGCTTTTCCACAGAATTGACGTGATATGATATCTTCGCGAGTGATATTAGCATTATTATTTTGTATTTTATTTACTGTTACCTCATCTGGTTGAGGGAAGTTTGATCTTTTTCTTAGTTCTTTTGTTGCGGCAATTGATCTTTCTATTTCTAAGGCGCTATTAATTGTTTCTGAAAACGATAGAAATTTACCTATTCTAGTTTGAATTTCTGTTCTTAACCCTCTAATGAAACAATCGACTGCATCCTTTTCTAATTCTTCTAGAAAATTATCTCTCATTTTATTGACTTCTGTTGATGGAATGTGTTTATTTTTTGATCTATAAGCGTCGCTGATTTTATCAGAGATTTCTTTTACTCGAGTTGCATAGGAAAGTACATTTTCGTTTTCCCACCGATAAATATTACCTAATTCTTCCTGTAACTGATATGCTGTTTTCAACGGTGTGTATACCGCTTTTAATTTATTTACTTGTTCGGTCAAATAATGGTACGACCTCCAGAGCGTCTCTGAGTGAGACCTGGTGGTTGGTGGGTAGTTTACTCATGTTTGATTTTTTTGAGTTCGGGTCTGATTCTGCATTTAAAAAGTATGAAGGATAACGAATTTCTGTTTTTGGTATGACTGGTTCTTGTTTTGTGAAATGTTCTGTAGATTGTTGCTTTTGGAATAGATTTGAGTCGTTGAATTCGTCTTTCTGTTGATTTTCAATAGTTGTTGAGTTTACTCTAGTCAGATCGTCGATATTGAAATTTGTGATTGTCAACTCGTTCACATCTAGGGTATCGTTTTGAAAGTGATTTAAATAAGAGGAGATAATTATACTTTTATCTTCGGAAGTTTCCTCGGGATTTGGGCAAATTGTTATGTCGTTTTCATCTGCTTGGTCTAAATCGGGTTCTGAGGTTTTTCTAGTCTTTTTAGGAAGCTCTTGGTTGCGCGCAATTATTTCCGCTAGTTCGGGATTTTGTCGAAATAATGGGTCGAAATGGATCGTAATTAAATTTTTTACAGTAATTACGAAGAATACTCGAATTTTTAGATATTTTTATGTTGGGGTACAGGGCACAGATGTATATATATATATATATATATATATATATATATATATATATATATACAGCATAAATACAATTCTTAAAATTAAAAGTTTTCCTGCATCCTGTCAAGTTCCATGTGCTTTTTGTAAAATATTGTATGTTCAAAAATATTTTGCAAGATCAATAAAATGTAATAAATACTTATTTGGGAAAAGGATTTGAATATATTCAATGTTGCTCTATAATAAAGGCAAATAAGAATCTATAGTTCTTTTTATTAATGTATGAAAAACTTCAAGTAATGTTCGTATAATGCGTGCAATAATAATTATAGAAAAAAAATGTGTTTATGAAAATCAATTTCAATTCAGCTCTTTTACTTGAATGTGAAAAAGTATTCAATAAATCTGATATAAAAAAGGACAAAATATTTAATAAAGTTAAAGAGAAAATTAGTTATTTTGTTAAAGTTAACAGTAAAATTTAAAGAAAAAATGTGTTCAAATATTAAAGTGATTTTTTTTTGGGACTTGCATGTTGGTGGCGGAAGTGAGAACGTGTTTGGTGACAGGTGGTGAGAGGATTTTACTGAATTTGTGTGGAAGGTGTGAGTGGAGTGTGAGGGTGGAAGCCGAGGAGGTGAGTAGAGTTGTGCGGGGTTGATTGGGGAGATAAAAAGTGATTTTTGACGAGGGAGTGAGGTGGGATTAAGGTAGATAGTGAAAGTGAGGTTAGGTTGGCAAGCAGTCGGAGGAGCTTGCGGTCGGGATTCTTGGGCATTTGAGGGCTCAGGGGTGGTTATAGCAGAGTTAGGGGATGTAACGGGAGAGAAAGGGGTGTCTGCAGGGGCCGTAAGTTATAGAAAAGGAAAAAAACAAGGGAAATAAAGGGAAAATTTGGCGGCGAAGCTGCAGAGACATCTGTCGGCCGCGGTGGGTATTGCATGGAAAATTCCCAGTTACCGGCGGCAGAGCGGAAGGTAAGCAGTGAGAGTGCTGTCAGTGCTGCTAGTGAAGTTGACGGGGAGGAAATTTTCCACGTGCCACGACGGACAGCAAGGCGTGGCTCGGGGTGGAGTAGCGCGTTTGGGAGAGGGGGAAGGCGGAACGAAGGAAGCGAGAAGATAAGGGAGAGAGAGTCGAGCACAAGTGACGGGGAGGATCTCTTGAAGAGGAAGCGAGACAGCCGAGAGAGTCTGGACAAAAGCAGATGGGAGAGGAGATCAGGCTGTGGCAGGAAAGGACGGAAAAGAGACTTGAGAAGGTGGAGGGCAGGACGGAAATGGAAGTAGGTGACGGAGGTGGGGGAAGTGAGATTAAAGGTATTTGGGAGAGGGTAGAGAATATGATAAAAGATAAAGTAGGAGAGCGTAGGAATGAAAAGGAGGAGAAGGCGGATAGGGAACGGATAAGGGCAATGGAGTTGAGAATGGAGAGAAAAGAGAAGGCAGACAGGAGAAATAATATTGTGATAAGAGGGTTGAAGTTAAAGAGTGGAGAAGAAAGGGAGGACGTGGAAGAGCTGCTCCGAGCATAGGGTGGGTTAAAGGCAGGGTAGGGAAAATTAAGTTGGAGGGGAGGAAAGAGAAGGAAGTGGCGGTTGTGGAGTTGGAGAGCTGGGAAGAAAAGTTGGGGGTAATGCGGAATAAGAGTGGGATACAGGATGAGAGAGTTTTCATAGATCACGATTTGACGAGAAAGGAAAGGGATGTACAGAGAATGCTTTATGACAGGGCGAGGAGGGAGAAGAGAGAAGGGAGATCGGCGAAGGTAGGATATAGAAAAATAAGAGTAGATGGTAAGATGTGGGTGTGGGATGAGGAGAGAGAGGAGTTGAAGGAAGTGCAGGGGGATTTGTTTCGCAGGAAGTAGGGGGGTGGGGGTAACGCAGGGTAGAGGAGTAGTGAAGGTGTTGTACTGGAACGTAGCAGGGGTAAAGAAGAAGGACGAGGAGTTCTGGCGGTATATCCAGGAATTTGATGTTGTTGGACTGGTAGAGACGTGGGTAGAAAGAGAGGAATGGGATAGAATAGAGCCAAAGCTACCAAGGGGGTATAGGTGGAGACTTCAGGGGGCGGTCAGAGTGAAGAAGAAAGGAAGGGCCAGTGGGGGAATTATAACCGGGGTTAGAGATGGATTAGAGGAAAAAGTTCATGGGGAGGAAGTGGTGGAGGGAGTGCAAATGAGGGAAATGAAAATAGGAGGGATAAAGTGTAAGTTTGTGACAGTGTACAACAAGGATGGGATGGAAAGAATTAAAGAAAGAGTGGAAGACCCGCTGGGCGAAAGAGAAGAGTGTATGGTGGTACTGGGTGGGGACTTTAATGCGAGAATGGGGAGCGAAGGGGGACTTTACAGGGAAGGGGAGAGCTTCGAGAGGAAATCGAACGATAATGTAATAAATAAGGAGGGGGAGATTCTAAGGGACTGGATGGAGGATAGAGGGTGGGCAGTGGCGAATGGTATGGCAAATGGGGACGAAGAGGGAGAATACACATATGTAAGTAAGGTGGGGGTATCGGTGATAGATTATGTGGTCATGAATATGCAAGGATGGGAGGAGACGGGAAAATTCGCAGTAGAGGGGAGGGTGGAATCAGACCATCAGCCATTGAGTCTGTGGATAAGAGGTGAAGGTGGCGGAAGACAAGGCAGGGAAGAAGTCTCGATAGGGGAGAGGGTGACCTGGACGAGGGAGGCGGTGGAGAAGTATCAAGAGGAGCTAGGAAAGGTACGCTTTGGAGGGGAGTCGGCGGAAGAGATATGGGAGGATCTGAAAGAGAAGGTGAAAGGTTGTGTGCAAAAGAAGGTATTTAGAAAGAAGAAGAAGGGAATGGTGAAGCCGTGGTGGGATAGGGAATCTAAAAAGATGAAGATGAAGGTGAAGAGGAAGTACAAGAAGTGGAAAGAGGGTAATGCGAGAAGGGAGGAGTACGTAGAAATGAGAAAGGGGTTTAGATTGGTGTGCAAGAAGAAAGAACAGGAATAGGAGAAAGATCTGGAAGAGGAGTTAGCAAATGTTAAGACAGAAGGGGACGTCTGGAAGATAATAAATAGGTTTAGGAAGCGTAGGGTGGGGGCTAGCGAGAAGATAGAGAGTGAGGAGTGGAGAGAGTTTTTCAAAGAATCATTCCAGGGCTCGGATTCAAGGAAGAAGGATGGGGGAAGTAGAAGAACGGGGGAGGCAGAGATGGAGTAGTTGAATGACGAAGAGATAGAGAAGCAGATAAGGAAGTTGAAAAGGTCAAAAGCAGCAGGGCTGGATGGGGTAGAGAACGAAGCATGGCTGTTTAGTACATAAGAGGATAGGGAGAGGCTGAAGGAGGTAGTGAAGAAAGTATGGAGGGGCGAGGGATTCCCAGGAGGGTGAAGAGAATGGCTAATAGTGCCACTGTATGAGAAAGGGGATAGAGATAGGCAGGAAAATTATAGAGGGATTGCGCTAATGAATACGGCGTATAAGCTATACGCGATGGTGGTGGCAGAGAGACTGCGGAAGGATGTCGAGGGGAAAGGAATATTGCCGGAGACGCAGGCGGGATTCAGGGCGGGTAGGAGTACTATCGACAATATCTACGTGATGCAGCACGTGGTGGATAGAGAATTAGCGAAGAAGGGGACGAGAGTGTACGCGTTTTTTGTGGATCTCAAAGCCGCGTTTCCATCGGTGGATAGGGGGAGGTTGTGGGAGGCAATGGAGGATAGGGGAGTAGAGAGAGACCTAATTGAAAGGGTGAGGGAGATATATGAAGAGACCAAAGACAAGGTAAGAGGAGGGGAGGGGATTTCCGAGGGATTCTGGATGGATAGGGGTCTAAGGCAAGGGTTTCCACGGAGCCCAAGGCTTTTTGCGATTTTAATTGCGGATATGGAAAGTAAGCTGGAGGCCGGGGTGGTAGGACGAGTAAGGATGGGAGGGGTTAGAATTTGGTCACTAGCGTATGCAGATGACATAGTGTTGCTGGCAACCAGCGAGGAGACCTTAAAGGAGATGATGAAGAGGTTGAGAAGATACCTGAATGAAAAGGGGTTAGAGCTGAATGCGGAAACGTCCCAGGTTATGGTGTTCAGAAAAGGGGGAGTGGATGGTCACATAAAAGAGAGAGTGAGGAGGGCAAATGTGGTGATGAGGCAGGTGTGGGGGTTGGGAATGAAGTTATTCGCAGATGACTCTGGAAGCAGAATGAAATTGTTTGATTCACTAGTGATGAGTGTGCTATTGTATGGGGTAGAGGTGTGGGGGTGGAAGGAAAGTGAAGAGGTAAATAGAACGCAGGAGAGGTATGTGAAGTGGACCCTGGTGTTGGCAAGGAACACGCCTAATTATATTGTCAGGAGGGAGACGGGGAGAACGAGTGTAGAAATTCTAGCAGGGAGCAGGGCGTGTAAATATGAGGAGAAATTTTCGGAAGAGGGGGGAAGTAGGCTGGTTAGGGAGTGTTGGTGGGAGAAGGAGAACAGGGGAGGGGGTGGGAAGATGGAGGCGGAGAAGGAACGGTATTTTAAAATGAATGGATTGCAGATGGATGAAGTAAGAAGGATGCACGAGGAAGGAAGGAAGGTTTATGAATTGGTTAAGCAAAACAGCATGGAGAGAGGGAAGACAGAAGGGGAAGAGAGAATAAGAGAGTCAAGATTTAACGGGAACTATGTGTGGATTATGCCAAGGGCAAGAGCGCAATATTTGTGTGTTAAAAGAGAGAAAGGAAGTCAGGAACTTATAGCGAGGATGAGGTGTGGGTGTATGGAGGGTTTCAATAGGTTTCGAGAGAAGAGGATGTGTGAACTGTGCGGAAAGGGGGATGCAAGAGTGGAGCACTGGCTGGAGGAGTGCGGGGAGGTGGAAAGAAGTGAGATAAGCATGGAGGCATTTTTGCATGAAAAGGGGGAAAAAAGGGCAGTAGCATGGGTGAAGGGAGTGGTGGGTAAGATGGTGATGAAGAGAAGGAAGAAGGAAGAGGAGTGGGGAAGGAAAGATTGTAAATAGGAGAGAAAGTAGATATAAGTAAGATGTAAATATTGTAAATAGTAGATAAGTAATAGGTATTAGCTGCGAAAACAGAGGTTGGCAAGCGAGGCAATGCAAAAAAGTAGGGACATGCGAGCGAGGCGAGGCGAAGCGAGGAAGGCAAGGTGATACGAGCGTGTGGCTTAGAGATAAGGAATGGATGGATGTTAGTTTTTAAGGGTTAGTTTTAAGGAAATTCTGTAAAAAATGGATGTGTAAGCAAGTCAATTTTTTAAGGCCAGCAGGCTAAAAAATAAACGTTTATCTTATCTTATCTTATTAAAGTGATTTTAAAAGAGTTTCGTATTGTTAAAAAAGAAATATAATAAGTATTGATAAAAAGATTTAATTTAAATGAAAGACGAAAATAATTTTTTAATTTAAATATGAGAAAGATCTTGAAGATTATGTATTTATTCGAAAATATAAGAGGTTTTATCAAAGTTGAATATCAAATCAACTTTTTCTTTCTTATTTATTTAGATATGAAAAGATTTAATTTGGCTTAGGATGAAATTATTATTTCAATTCAAATCTAAAAAGCTATGGAAAGGTCTGTATTATTTTCAAAGTATAGATGGAATATTTTAAGGAAGTTAAAGATAAAGTTAAATTTTTTTTTATTTAAATATTAAAAGGATTTAAAAGAGTTTCATATTATTAGGAAAATAATGAAAAAGAGTTAATTTCAGTTAGAGATGAAATAAATCTTTTAATTTGAACGTGAAATGAATATTGAAAAGTGTGTATTATATTATTAAGGTATGGAAAAAATATATGGAAAAAAATGTTGAAAAGTTTGTACTATTTTCAAAGTATAGAAGAAACAATAGTTTATTGAAGGTAAAGATGAAATTCATATTTTAATTTAAATATGGAAAAGAATTAAAAAGATTTAGTATTATTTAAAGAAATAAAAATGCAGAGAAAAATATTTAATGGAAGTTTCGTGAAATTTCTTTTAATATGTAAAAGGAACTCAGAAGAATTTCTTGAGATTTTATTTTAATACACGAAAGACTTGTAAATTTTCGTAAAATTTGAACTTAGAAAATTTTCGTCAAATCTATTTTAATCTAAAATGGAACTTAGAAAATCTTCGTGAAATTTATTTTTTTATTTTAATTCGAACTTAAAAAATTTTCGTAAAATTTATTTTTTTTTTATTTTAGTTCGAATTTGAACTTCGAAAATTTTCGTCAACTTGAATAAATTTGGTGAATTTTTGTATTTATAAATTTAACGCAGAGAAAATTTCTGGAAGATTTGCTGAAATTTATATATTTTTAAGTTATTATAGAAGAGAACTTAGGAAATTTGGTTGAAATTCATATTTTTTATTTGAATATAGAGAAGAAATGAGAAGAATTTGATGAAATTTATATATTTCAAATTATTATAGAAGAGCACTTAGAAAATCTGGCTGAAATTCGTATTTTTCAATTCAACATATAAAAGAGCTTTGAAAAAAATTGGCTGAAATTGATATTTTTTATTTTTAATAATCGATTATCTCAGATTTTCGTATTGCTTTAGTTTCCAGGCCGATGCACCAAAATTTATAACGAGGTATGTTACGTCTCGGAGGAGATCCACTTACCTCATCATAAAAAAAAACTGATTAGCATTTCGAACTCGAAAGTTCATTGCCTCACTACCCGATTCGGGTAGTGTTTCTAGGTGGATAAATACTACCAGTGTGGGTCCACCACACCCACGACGGGCCAACACCACGCAGTATTCCCCGAACGTTCACCCATCCAAGTACTAACCGCGCCCAACGCTGCTTAACTTCAGTGATCTTACGGGAACTGGTGTTTTCAGCGTGGTATTGCCGTTGGCTTACTTACCTCATCATAAAATTATTAAATATAAACTTACGCTACTTCCTTTTTTTTATCCTGAATTTGTAAAAAAAATAGGAAACATGGATTTGAGGAATAAGCAAGACGAAAAGTTGAAATAATTGAAATTGAAATATGAAATTATAATTTATTACAATGAACTTTACAAATATGTGTTTTGGAATTTCGTCAAATTATTTTGTTGTTATTTTTAGTTGATTTCCATAACATAGAACTTGATGAATTTCTGCCAAACTTCGTCTCAGTATCCACCCAAAACAAAAAAAAAGGAAAACACTTTACTGACTGAGATTCTGAATAATGTTTAGGAAAAGAAAGATATACAGGATAGCAATGTATAAATAAACCGAAGATCTTGTTGAGTAGTCACTTGGAACGTTTAAATAATCCTGTATTCAGTAGTTACACTCTTTAAAGGTGCCCACTCCTTTCTTTTGTTGATGGACTCCTTCGAAGACTTTTAGTGCCTCCTTAAGGATACGGCTTCAGGACTCAACGTGATTTTCTTTTGTATTAAATACAAAGATGTTTGGAGAAGTTGTTGGGAGGATTATCTCACTTTTCGGGGGTCACTGACTCTAATTGGAATAATTTAAGTAATTGTAGATTTTTTGAGTTCTCGCTTTCAAAGTATTTTCACTGATTTTTAGTTTCGAACCAATTAAAGTAGTTTTGAATTTTGAGTTTTCACTTTCAAAGTATTTTCACTGATTCTTAGTTTCGAAACAATTAAAGTAGTTTTGAATTTTGAGTTTTCACTTTCAAAGTATTTTCACTGATTCTTAGTTTCGAAACAATTAAAGTAGTTTTGAATTTTGAGTTTTCACTTTCAAAGTATTTTCACTGATTTTAGTTTAGAAGATTGACCCTTTTTTATTAAGTCCACTCTTTCGTTTTTATTTGTATTTGAATTTTCGCACGTCCCGGAGAGTTTTCAGCAGCGTTTCGTCGGTACAAATGAACTTGTTGTTCCGGAGAGTTTTTGGGCAGCGATTCGACGGTAGAAATAAACTTGTCTTAACCCTTAAAACGTGGGTATATATAGGCAGATAATCTGATCAGGGGTGGAGAAATAGTCCCTTCGTGGACCATTTTTGAGAAGATTTATTGCATTCTTGACCCAGATCCTGGAATAGTGTGTAGGTGGGAGGCCTCGCGCCGATGTTTCCAATGCATTTTCTCGAGGGGTTTTCGGCCACCACATATCATTGTGACGTTTATAGCCTTTTCACCAATTGGGCCATAGTAGATGGCCTCGCGTGTTCCTTCGTGGGGCTTCCGATCTTCTGATTGGTTGAGACGTCAATGATCGCGCATGCACATTTGTATGATTTCATGTTCTTTAGAATTTCACATAGAATTTAATAATATGATTCAGAATATAAATAGTAAATGTTTATAACAATGATAATTGATAATAATAGATCATGATGATTAATAATAAGAGATACATGGTTTAATTTATAAATGATTCACTACTCGGATATACATATAAAGTGTTAAATATATCTATGGTCGGTAAGGTAGGGTGCTTATGGTAATGATAGGTACTGAATGTTTATCATAATTGATATTGATAAATGATTATTATTATTATTATAAATAAGTGAATATTAGTGGGACGATGGTCGTGGGGGTGAAGGCATAGGCTTTGGACCCACTCCGTCGGCTTGCGGGTTCGATTCCCGCCTCGCACTCTGGAGGAGCCTCGGTGGCCCATGCGGTGAACACTTGCCTAGCAAGGGAGTTGTTCATCTCCGGAGAGTCGTGGGACCGGTACCTCTAGAGAAAAAGGTTCTCTAAGTACTTAAGGCTGTTGCTCTTGGTGGTTCGGAACCCACCTTAAACTGTAGGTCCCCCTCCCACCACCAAGTAAGTGTGTGGGGGGTGTGTGAAGGAATAGGGAAGAGATACAAGAAAAATGTAAACCCTTAGGGGACACATTAGAAGCTAAAAAAAAAAGTGAATATTATGTATTTATATAACGGTCAGAGGCCGTGACAGATGATCATCATTTTAACTGAAAAATCATATTTTTTTGTACAAAATTCAGCGATTTTGTTAACATTTTGCAAATTATTTTCTTTTGAAATGAAAATTCAACTATTTCATGTTTTGTTGGACATTCATCTTCCTCAGTTGAAAATTTGAATATTTTGTTGGAACTTTGTCTTTTGTGGTAGTAAATCAATCTTTTTGGTGACTAATTCACCTTTTTGTTTGAAAATTCACGTATTTTATCAAAAATTAGTCTTGTTTGGTATAAAACTAATCCTTTGCTTTGAAATTGATTTCTTTGGCTTGAAAATCATTTTTTTTAATTGAAAATTAGTTTTCTCAAATGACAATTTCACTATTCCATGTTTGATAGAAACATTAATACTCTTCAGTTGAAAATTAAGCTATTCGTTTCAAAATTTCTCTATTTTGTTGAAACTTTGTCTTTTGTAGTAGAAGATTAATCTTCTTGCTGACTAATTCACCTTTCTGGTTGACAATTGAATTACTTCTGAAAATTCTATTGAAACCTAAAACATTTTCTTGAAAATTCATGTATTTTGTTAAATAAGACTTTCTTGGTGGAAAATTCGTATTTTTGGTTGAAAATTACAATTTTTTAATAAATTTTTTCTACTACATTTTTTTCGAAAAATTGGTTTCATAGACATTTAATCTTTTTCTTTGAAAATTCATTTGTTTGGTTTAAAATTGAACTATTTTGTTAAAAGTTTATTTTATTTGCTCAAACCCTTACTTCTCTAACTGAAAATTAAACCATTCTATTCTTTGTTGAAAAAGTATCCTTTTTAAGTTGAAAGTTCATCTATTTTACTGAAAATTTGTCTCTTTTGGTACAAAAATAACCTTTCTGTTGAAAATTCAACTATTGGTTTGAAAATTATGTAAACAATTAAAATATTTAGTGGAAAAGTCATGTTTTTTGTGAATAATTATTATTTTTTGGAAGAAAATTTATTTGTTTGGTAAAAAATCTATTTCTCTAATTTGAGATGATACTATTCTATTTTTTGTTGAAAATTTATTTTTCTTATTCGAAGATTTGTCTTTTTTGGTAGAAAATTCACTTCCTGGGTTGAAAATTCAACTATTTCGTTAACATTTTTTTATCAAAGTTGCATCATTTTAGTTCAAAGTTCATTTGTTTGGTTAACAATTCAACAAGTTTGGTTTGAAATTTGTTTTTTTTTTCAATTATTTATTTATTTTTTGTAGAGAATGCATTTTTTATTGTAAATTTAACTTTTTTCAAAAATTCGTCTTTATGACTTAGAAAATTCAGTTTGGATAAAAATGCAACTATTTCGTTCAAAATTTATTTTATTTTATTGGAATTTTTTGTCAATCAGCGGCCAGACTTTGTTTTCAATAATATCTCAATGATGTACTTATATCGAAGCTAAAAATATATTTTATCATTTCAGAAAATGAGTCTGGTATACTAAGTCAGAAAATGAAGAAAGGATTAAAATACCCTGCCAAAGAAATATTAACTTCACATCGAGCTTCAGTGGAATTAACAATGTGAATCAGTGTAAAGGAAAGCGATTTAAGTTAAATAACATAACAAATTCCAATCTCTCATCAAACATTGCAGTAAATAACAATGCGAAGAAGCCGAAACAGGTCAGAAATTTAAAAAATAGATACGTAAAATGTTTTCATATGCTAAATAGTGTATTGATTCTTATTTTCCATTTTCAATAGCCGGTTAAACGAACACTACAATTTCCCACTGATCCTACAAAGAATCATGGAAGTCAAAAACAGATATTAGAAGATACAGACGAGGAAAAGACTAATGAAGCCAATGAAACTGGTAAGTCCTTTGTCTAAAAATTTGTGTGAAGTACATAACCAAGTATCTTTTATTATATCTTTTTTATCAGGGTAAACTTCATTTATTGCGGATATCGAAGGCAAGAAAAAGAACACGAGCAATTCGAAAGTCGCTATAGAAGCAAAAGATCCTAGTGAGTAGTGTGTCCATAAAAATAAACCACCCATACTCTTTGAAAGTGAACTTCTTTTAATTGCAATACGTACATTCTTAAGGAAGGAGAAGAATTAAGTTTTGATGGGAATGACGGTACGTCAGCTAATTCGAGCTCAAAAAAAAGTTAGTATATGATCATTTCAATTAATTAATAAATAATATTCAAATTGATGAATGTAGAACAAATTTTAATCTGGACCGGTTTAATTAAACGGAATTGAAACTTTGCAACTTTTTCCTGTAATTTATTATACTTTTACTTCAAATTTGTTAATTTTAGAGCATTTTTAATTTTTGAATTGAATTAATTTGATTCGACGTTTTGACTGGATTCTTCGCAAATCTTGAAATAAATTCTTGTGCGTTACAGCTATTGAACAGGATAAAGAGTATGGGAAGAGAATCTCAGAATTGCGTTCGGAAGTCAAGCCTGAGTCTAACATTCAAAAAATTACAAATATCGATTATCGAGACGTTATCGAAGCCTCTAGAATATTGGCGACGTTCTGCTCCATCCTTCTAATCGACATCACGAAATGAGGCTTCAAATGACGTTCAACGTGATTTGCGAAATAATCAACCAGTAAATGATAATTCAACATCGTCTGAGAATGACACTGCAACAAATAATAACCAACGAGCGACAGTTACTTGCGTCCAAAATGATTTATGTATATTAAATGTAATATTTCACCTAAAATGCGTTGCAATTTAGTGGCAAACGTGCCATATTGAGAATTTTTACTAGTGAAAATACTACATTTTACAACAAATATATGATACTTCTATACAATCTATCTTAGTTTTATAGATTTTTTCTCAAATTTATTATTTTCAATTGTATAAATGCTCAATCTGACAAGTTTGTCTCTAAATTACAACGCAGTTTCGGGAAAATTGATATTTATATGTTTCTTTGTGTAATACTATCCTAATTAAAATTATTGATGCAGCAGGTATACATTGGTGAGAACACCTATGTCCATGTTGATGTTTAGGAGACTGTCAGAAGAAAGAATAACGCCAAATTTGTCAAAGATTTAGCTGTTCTAATTTGGGGCACAGCTACGTTGCAAAGCAAATTTCTTGATGCAGTCAGGGCGAATAAACATGTTCAGGTTGAAGAAAGCATCAGAAAGGTTTTGGCTCCCACCAAGTACAAATTGATTAAAGGTATATTTTCCGCAAAAATATTTAATTGTAACTAAAAAAACGGATCATAATTTACTGTAAGGTGTTAAAAATGTATTTTTTTTTTATTTCTCAAGCTTGATTACAAATTGACTCAAACAGAATTTTTCTTGCAGATTAACTTTACGAAAAAAATATCAGACGCTGGCGTTTCCGGTTTTGCATGTCAAGCCAGGATGAAAAATGTATGGAAGTACTTGTAGCAGAAAATTTATTATTTACCTTCAAAGCTAAACAAAGATTAATAATAGTTTATACCATAAGATTACATATTCATAAAATATGATGAATAATTGTGAAAGCAAATAACTAAAAAAAAAAGTAAATAAATAATAAGTTTGTGCTACTTAATTGCGTTTCTACTACAATCTCTTGAAATAAATGAATGAGGACTAATAAGGTTCTTCAATTAAAAAAAATTAACAAATGACGTAAAAAATGACGTAGAATACGTCAAAAATCACATAAAAAGTGACGTTGAAAACTGTCCCAATTTGTGATGTCATTTTGAACGCCGTTTTTGACTTCGTTTTTTTAAGTCGTTTTTTACGTCATTTTTAGGTAATTTTTCACGTCAAGTTTTTCAATAGGGATGGCCTATCGTTTAACTTCAATAATACCAGACTAATGGTCTTTACGAGACGCAGGGAACTACATGATCTCAAGAAAACTAAGTTCTCTGGGCAAACTGTCGACTTCTTCACATCAGTCGAAGTATGTGTCACTTTTACCTTAAGGGTGTTGGATAACTTCGACTTGGAATGTTTTTTATAGGCCCGGCACTGACTCCACATATAATTTCTCCCAAGTATTTGAGGCGATAATTATTTTCACGGTGATTATGAATTTTTCGACATGGAGAAATCTGCGGATAGCAGAAGACAGCATTTGAACGGCGAAAAACGTTCGCAAATTAATTTTTTTACTCACAATTCTGACATCACAGAAGTATTTACAGGGGTCAGCCGATATTCGAAGACCCAAAAATTGATGATGGCGAACCTGAATTTCGCGAAATATGTCGCGAAGTGGAGAAAAAACTGAAAGAAAATTGAGAAGTCCTGTGTATGTGAGTCCTGTGTATGTGTGCAAACTCGGCAGACAGACCGGCTGTCAAATTCCTGATCCGATCCGAATCTTCAATGATCTGAACTCCGCACCAAATATTACCCAGTTTGAAATTATAACTGTGAAATTATTATTTGAACATTTTTAAATTATAAATTATAAATTTCTCAAGTTATCCAGCAATAAATTCCGAAACCATCAAATTCGATTTCTAATATTTCGAAGTTAGGCCCTCTGCAAATTAATTTATAGATTCCAAGTTTATCAAGTGGTCCAACTATAAATTAATTATATGAAGAAGCTTATAACGGGGGACACGGATTTTGGCAACCAATATAGCAGAACTATACTGCATATTGACAGGAGATGAAATCTTCTCTATGTACCCTGGCAACATGCCGAAAGAATACTCGTTCATGAATCCCATTAACGTAAGCTTCCGAAGAAAAAGAAGATATTGGCACGATAAGTAGATGAAGAGTAGATTATTGACAATATATAAGAGCGTGGCTGGTACACGGACGCCTCCAAAGGCTCCCTTTACGCTGGGATTGGAGTATTTGGGATGAAATACGGTGCTTACTAACAATAGCACAGGAAAAATTCTCTACCGTATTTCGAGCTGAAATTGTGACAATTAAGGCCTGCCTACAAGAGATTCGTAAACGTGCGTTTGTTGATCAATACATTCACATATGCTCTGTCAGCCAAGCCGGCCTTAAGGCCCTCCTTTCGGAGGAGATTATATCCAGACTCATCTGGAGTTGCCTCCAAGAAATTTTCGAAGGGCAAAAGCCCTCAATGGACCTGAACAATACTGCGGAGCCCCGTATGCACCAGTAAAGCATGCTATTGAATAGTGGCTCTTAAATAAACACACGAAGTATCGGAAGGAGGCACTGCTACTTAAAAAAATACCTGAATAATACGAAAATCGACAGGCTAGTAAAACTTCGAACGAAGCATGTAGGAGATAATTTCTATGAACTGAATGATTTCGAAGACATTCTCTATGCAGCAATAAACGACTTTATGGCGGAAACTGGCCTAATAGGTGACGACTATAGATCCAAGATAATAGCACAATATGTAACATATAGACTAACTCAGTGCTATGGGACCTAGATGCTCCTGCCCGATTTATCGGAGAAATCCAATCAGGCTTATTGATATAATTAATTGATTATTTTAATTGTTAAAAAATAATTAAATCGTAGAAAATCGTAGAAAAGAATGTCTCCATTTACACCACCTATTTATCAGTGCACGAGGGTTCACTTTAACTTGCATAACTTTTAAGGTTAATAGATCTCTTAGGAACAGAAATTGTATTTAAAAAGGACTATATGAAAGAATGCATACTAGACATAAAAAGAAGTTTGGTTCTTTTGTTATTTCTTCCCAGACCTGTTTGTCGAAAATAAATTTTTTCAGAAGTTTCCTCGAGAATGAATGCCACACATAAAAGTCGAAATCGTAGTAGTGATAGTAATAGTAATCGAATAGCAGTGGTATCATTTTACCTTTATATTATGGAGTCTATAGCAGCAAAGTTGAACTTTTTCGAAGGCAGGTTGTACTCAAGAGTACTACTACTCGGTCTCAATTAAAAAAGAGAAAATCGTGGGACTGTCAAAGCTTGGAAGAAGAGAAGACTTAAGACGGGCAATACGCCAGAAACGTTTTCTTAATTCGATTGCGAAAACTTCCAGATGGATTGTATTTTGGAACCTACTTGGAGGGCTTGGATGGAAAACTTGACTGGCCTCAATTCCAATCGTTTCCGTGCGAATCAACTATTAATGCTCAGTTTCGTACTTGTGCTTGTCGCGCCAACTTTTCCAATAATGAGTTCTTTAGAAAAATTCTATCGGCATTGAGCGCATAAGATACGCGAATAATTCAAAAGAACGGCTGAGAAAATATTTTCGACCGTTAGAAATCACCCTTTTCCTTACCATCTTTCATTTCTTTACTGTACTCTTCACAGGTACAGAATGTTCTCTTGAACAGCTGAATTCTCGATAAGAGGAGAAATATTTTCGAGTATCGTTCGCTGCTGATGAAACTTTCTATTGGTTTAACAATTCATCTTTCTAGGAGCACGTAATTGCAATCCATTGTACTTGAGTATCCAATCTTCGAACAATCTGAACAGTACTAATTCATTTTTTAAGATTAAATACTACCTGCTCATTTATTCTTGAATTATTGTACACTGCAAATTTCTTTTGAAACGTGGAAAAGAACACCGGCACCACGTCAAAAAAAGCCTAATTCATGAGAGACATATGAGAATGAACGTCACGTAGGTGCGCCCATGGCACGTACATCGTTATGGAAAATCACGAGTTTTGAGAAATCCACTTCCGGTTCAAATATGCATATATCCTTTCACCACAATATCCGGTAGAATTTCAAAGAATTTTTAAACAAATAAAACGTGTTAAAAAAATTGCACGACATTGTCGTGACGCCCTTCATTTGTGAATAAATGTTTTAAATTATAGCTAGAATTATTTAGCGATGATATTCAGGGCCTGAGGAATTACGAAGCAAATAAATGAATTATGAAAGAATACAATAACGTACAAAAGTTATTTTGCAGGATTCATAATCATTAGCTCAATTTTTATTCACTGTTCGCTGCGATACTTTTCAAACTGAAAGAAACTTTTTATTATTGGACAATTTTTGTAAACAAATACACAGTGTGACAATTTGTCAATGAATGGACTCATTTTTTCACGGAATTGACCGAAAATATCTTGCCGATGACTCTTTGATTTGACACTTTGAAAATTAACAAGAATTGTTTATTATTTGAACAGTTGTTATGAACAAATGCCGAGTGTGACTACTTTCAAGGAATGGGCCCCAATTTTTGTATGGAATCGACTAAAAATGTTCTGTCGATGACTTTTTCCAATTATACTTTGCAAATTAGACACAACTGAAGTGTGTATTGGCATAAACATGTTGCTCGAAATTAAAAATAGAAAAAGTACAGTCAAAATTTGATGGTGCTCTAGAGATATAAATAAACAAAATTTTGAAAAATTTAATATTTTTCGAGATACAGGTCGTCAAAAATCGACTGCTGTCACAACCGTAAAAGTCCATGGAATTTTTTCTTTTCTTATATGGTTTCGTAGCCCCGATCAGAAACCGTTATAGTCTCGGTCGGGTGTCCGTTCATCGGTCCGTCTGTCCGTCTTTCTATCCGTCTTACTTATTTCCACGGAGGTAAGTGAGGACCACAAACCCACAAAAAATTTACCAGAACAAACTCACGTTTCCTACATGTATTTTTGGCCGCTGCATCCAAATCCGTTGAGCATTTATCTCCAGCGTGTCAGGATGTTCCGTCAATCGCAAAAATGACAGAAAATGTATGGTACTTGTGTCTAAGAGTTTGTAGTTCTAGCGTTTGCTGGTTTATGGTTTGTGGGGATAAAAGAAGTATAGAGGAAGAGAGATGGAGTGGGCGGGAAGGGGTGAGGGGGAGGGGGAGAAAAGATATGTAGACCGAGGATTTACACATCTATGGTATTCATGTCTAAAGTTTTTCGATCTAGGATTTGAAGATCTGTGGTTTCTGGGCACCAAAGAGGTATGTAGGAATCAAAAGGGGGAAGGGGGGGGGAGTTCTTAGCGGGTTTAGAATTTTCACATGTAGTGATCTTGTGTGTAGAGTTTTTTTTCATGGAACAATGAATTTTCTGCCATTTTTAGCGATTGAAGGGAAATTCCGACGTGCTGGAGATGAATACTGAACGGATTAGGATTCAGCGGCCAAAAATACATATAAAACACGCGAGTTTGTTCTGGTCAATATTTTGTGGGTTTGTGGTCCTGTGTAATTCATCAGTTCGAATTCATAATAAATTCTTTGGATTTCATTTTATCACACGATAAAATATGAGGTTAATGTCTTCGTAAACAAATCCAGGAGAATCGCGTCGTGCGAGAGACAGAGGCCGAAGTGTGATGCAAAAGAGCAGACTAACTCTTTATCTCTTTATTTCATTTTTAAAATTTTATTTCAATATTTATATATCATAATAATTAAAATTATGTTCGTTTTATTCTTATTCTCTTTATCTTCTCTTTATCTTCGCTGAATATGGTTACAATAATACGATGTCAGCATTATCCCTATTCCAGGAGGCTTTATAGCGCGTACACACGCTCTGTGGTGCCAGAAACACCCACAGCTTCAGGACATTTTGCATCAGTCATTGCGAAATCAACGTGCCTACCTCTCGAAAATGAATATGTACGCGGAGCGCTTCTTTGAACGCTGCTTGAACAAACTGCAGACGAAGATGAGGAAGCGATAATATGACCAACCGCGGAAAGCAGGCACCCTCTGAAAGATGAGTGCGATTTCAAGACAAGGAGGAACATGGCCTTGCATGTGCCTCCTGAGCACCAAGATCTGGCTGAAATGAATGCCTCGCTTCATGAGGACATCTCGGAGGAGTCCGACCTCTGGACCATCAGCTGTTCAGTCTATGGTGCTGCGAGAGTTTCGGCTGATTCAATTCGAAGGCAAAAGCCGACGATGGATCAAAAGGCGAAAAGACGCTTCTATCAACCAAACAAGAAGATTGTCTGGGCAAGACAGAATGCGTCCCGTGTTCCATGTGTGCCTGACTACATAACTTTTGGTAGAGCATTCATGGAAAGGGTTCAAAAGTTCGCCCAAGAACTGAGGATTCACAATCCTCTAAGCTGCTGGCAATCAAGAGCATATTGTTGACAAAATACGGCTGTTATCTGACGCAAGGAGGAGAATACAGAAGAGGGAAGGTCGGATCAGGGAAAATCAACAGTTTTTTGCTTAAACATCTAGCCTTTTCAGCGATTTTTCTATTCCTGTCGAAAATCCAACCAAGCCCAACGAAGTAGACATTTTCTGGGGAGAGGTATCCCGGAAAAACGGGAGTTAAAAGAACATACTGATAATATCATCCGATTAGAGGAGTTTTGCGACAACCTCATAACATCTGAGGAGGAATGTCCACCAGTCACTTCTACAGAGGTGAAAAAAGGTCTGAGGGGTACGAAGAACTTTTCCACTGCAAGACTAGATGGTATCAAAAACTTCTGGCGGAAGAAGTTTGCTTCTACGCACCAACATTTGGCCCTTAATAAACCCTCATATTGAAAGTCGGAAACGCCTATTCAGCAGTCACTGGTGTGAGGACGTACTATACTCCTACCAAAAAAGGCAACTTGTTCAACGCAGAGGATTACAGGCCAATAACTTGTTGAACACTCTGTATAAGATCTTCACAGCTGTCCTAAACAACAGGATTGTTCGAATAATTGAGCCTGTGTGGAGATAGGTGTTCGAAAAACGTGGCATGAAAAAACGTATAGCAGGCTGCCGAGAGAACCTGCTAATTGACAGGTGTGTCTGCAAAGACGCAGCAGTCCGTCAGCACGTTCTGTCAATGGCATGGATTGACTACCAGAAAGCTTTCCAGTCAACCTCTCCCGGACTTATCATCTCTCTGTTGGAAAGCTTGTAGGTTCATCCACATACAGTGAGATGCAAAAAGAGATTTGTGTCCCTTTGGAAAACTAGATTTACTATCATTTCTGCAAATTATCGTGTGAAAACAAGCAACATCATCTTCCAGAGGGGCATCTTTCAGGACGATCCCATGAGCCCTTCGCTGTTTTGCATCACACTTTTGCCTCTATCTCTCGGACCACAGAATTCTCCTAGATACATCTGCGGCAACACTAATCATCGCGAGCTTAAGGTCACTCGGGTATTTAATATGCATTACCTGAAGATACATGCTTCTGGTGAAAACAAATTTCAAGTTGCTGTGAATATGGTTAGGAAGTACACATGAGAGATTGAAATAGACTTTGAATTGGACAAATGTGCCAAGATTGATTTGAAGAAAGCAGAGATTATTGGCTTTCCCAATGACCCTGAGCTTGTGGACCTAAGTGTTATTAGACGTCTTGACACTCGAGAGACCTATGCATGCCTGGGCGTGCCTCAATTCCACATTCAGAACATAACATCAGTGAAGGAGTGTCTCCAAAGCAGATACAAGCATCTTCTTCGACATATTTTGTCTTCAAATCTGTCGGTATTAAACAAGGTATCTGCGACTAACATGGTTGCCGTCCCGGTTCTACTCAATCCGGAGGCAGACTTCCAAATCTTCAATGTCTTAATAACCGAATTGTTCTTAGTACAGCTTACATCGTTGCAAAAGGCAGAGATCCTCTACTAAAAATGGTCAGGAAATACGAGATCATTGGCAAAGGAGCCTTCCTTTACAAAGGTGCGGATCAGGCAGCCGAGACCCTAGGTCTGAATTTTAAGATCTGAAGATAGAAAATGTAGAAAAACAATCCTTGTCAAAGGAGCAAACTTTTGCTTTCCTCAAATCATCAGGGTCCAATTCAGATACGGACGGTGCCAGGACGGTGTCATTTCCACCTTAGCATACCGTGACCGCATTTCATGTCAAGAAGTTCCTAGCGTTAGGTTTAGAGCGTATGATACACACACTGTGTACCTAGAACACATACTGTCCGGGTGTCCCACTCACGCGGGAGCGACGTGTCCTGGTGTCATTTTCATAGATGGCAGTTGCTCCCAGTAGGACTCTGATGTGATTGTTAACCGTTTTTTATTAATAGGTATATAATATCGAACATACAATTTGAGAATCTATTCTCTTAAACAATTTTTTGAAATCTCGAAAACGTAAGGTGGGTAAAAATAAACAATAAAAACTTTTGGCGATATTCGCAGTTCACGTATAAATACAATGGAATTTTCCTTTTTTTAAATTTGTAAAATCTTCCAACGTTTTTAATTTTGGCCAAACCAAGCTAATTAACGAACCCGATAATCATTTGAGTGTTATAAAGTCTTTAACGACAGACCTACTTGGTTTAGTAGATCCTTTATTGAATTAAATATATCGAATCTTTTGAATTACGATTTGAAGAAAAGTATGTAACCGCTTGATTCGCTTCTTCGATATATCTTCATAATCTTTTAATCGTTTCACTGACTGAACTCAAGATATTTTCATTGCTTCATGTCTCAACAATAAACCATGTGGCATCAATAGAGATTATCAAGAGCCGAGGTTTAAAGAACGGAATCAAACTCTATGGCGTAATGTTTCTGTTTAATAATTTTTGAAAAAAGTTCTGAAAACAAAATCGCAAAAAATGGCATCTCATGTAACAGAATTGCATGGACAGCTTTAAAAAGAGAATGGTATTTCGAGCACGAGTGAGCAATCGGTGGCCGCGCTTCAGTCACTCATACTATTTTTCTTAGAAGTGCATATCAATAGGGGAATGCTCGCTAGATATAGAGGGTAGGGTGGAAATAAAATACGCCTCGCGGGCCAAACAGACTATGTGAAGGATACACCAAGAAAAAAACCACGTTTTGGTAGGTACTTGCACTGCCGATATGTCAGCTGCAATATGGGATCGGAAGCCAGCCTCTTCGGGTCTTGATCGAGGAGTGCGTGGTGGCTGCAGAAATCGGAATCTGCAGTGCCCCGGGCGAGTTCCAGTCCGATCGTATTTTCCGGGACTGGTTAAGCGAAGTCCGGGCAACAGGAAACTGGAGCAGGACTTACGTCCGAGAATACATCCGTTCCCAGCTATTTCGGCCAGTCCCTCCACGCACGATGCACTGGCGATAATGCATGGCGAACCAAACCCCTCAAATAACTTCAAATCAAAAAGGCGAAGACGTATCTGAGCCGGCGGTGACCCTCAGTAAGTGAATTGAGACATCCGAACCCGCAGCATCATCAGGCCGGGATACGATAGACGGTAATGTCAAACGCGGCCGGTAGGCAGCAAAACAATAGCAAGATCGTGAAAAAACGGATCAAACATATGGATGAATCGATCGAACAGCTAAAAACAAAACGGAAAGAGCAAAACAGCAAGGTCGACAATCTCTGTGGTCTGACTGGTCTACTCCGTTCACCTGCCCATACCAACAGTTCGGGCACTCCAAAGACACCAACGTCGTCAACGAAAAGAACAGCGAGTGTTTCTGCAGAAATCCAGGCGCTCACTCTGATCGACAAGTGGAAGAGAGGCGAAGAAATTCCAAGAGAGTGAAAAACTATCGTGAGTAGGAGAATGAAAAATGCTGGACAGAAATGAAAAGATGTGACTCCTAAGGAAAGAGAAAGGAAAATGCTTGAAAGAAGATGGTCCAAAACCAGGAAATGAACATAATAAACAACGATGCAGACGATGCAGAAGGGAACGTGTCGATGTTGTGGTCATAAAACCTGTAACAGGTCAGACCTACGTGGGCGTGCTGAGTGCGAGAGACGCGAGCAGTCAGGAGCCTGGTTACCAGAATAACTCTGGAAATCATGGATATTGACAGCATCACGACCAAGGAAGAAGCTTTAAGACGTGACCTTGAGGGGAACGCTTGCGACTTCAAGGTCACTGTCTCTAAGGCGAATAAATGAGGGCAAGCCATGGTTCTGGTTGACGTCAACGAGCAAGAGGCCAGGAAACTCCTAGCAGCTGGACGAATAAAAGTTGGCTGGATCTGTAGCAGAATCCGAGGGAGGACTCAAGTCGTTCGCTATTCCAACTTCCTCGACTTCGGTCATCAATCGCGTGACTGCAAAGGACCTAACCGTACTTTTCTCTGCTACAAATGTGGTAAGGAGGGACACAAGGCGGTCACCTGCGCAGACAAGATGCATTGCGTCCTGTGAGCAGAAAAGAGGGGAGACACAGAGCCCTTGAACCCTGTTCTTGGCTCAGGTGAGTGCTCGGTACTTCACGAGGCCATATATCAGGCTAAAGCCAATACAAAAAAATGACTATCATAGTTCATGCGAGCTTGAATAGAAGTAAAATTGCAAACGACCTTCTTACGCAAGTGTATTAGGTATTAAGATCACTTTTGTGAGCTAATACCTCACCCCGAACGAGCCCATCAAGAATTTCCAGGCAAAACTCGCGAACACCGAAGAGATGTTACAAGACATTGAAGAGGAAATAGCTATCGCTGGAGACTTTACCACAAAAGCTCTAGAGTGGGGCATAACGTATATGGACTCTACGGTGAACAATTGATGGAGTAGGCTGCAAGAAGAGGTCTTCTCGTTATGAATAAGGGAGAGACCACTTTTCGACGCGCTGGGCAGAGGGAAACCATCCCTGACATATCTCTGGTGACAGAGAACCTTATCAGATGGGTTAAAAACTGGAGGGTTATGGAAGATTACACTGGAAGTGACCATTTGTATATAAACTCCATACAAAAATGCCCCCGCATCGGGAAAGGCTTAAGGCATCCAGACAACAACTGAAGTGGAATGCCGCCAAGATGGACAAGCAAAAGATGGCATCAACGCTTATCGGCGGATAGAAGGCAGTTACTGCGATGACTTAGAAAGACCCAGGGAGGGTTGTTGAGACCACGACGCAGCTGATACGCGAAGCCTGTAATGCATCTATGCCCAGAGAAAGACCGCGCGACAATCGACGTTCGGCCTATTGGCGGTCAGACAAGATTGCAAATCTCTGGAAGAAATGTTTCGTCCTAAGGCATGGACCCCAGTGAGTGAAGAAGAAACGACCAGCCGAAGTAGGAATGAGAAACGCAGCCTTCAAACAAGCGAAGAAGGAATTGGGAACATCCATCATGAAAAGCAAGATTCTTAGATGGCAGAACATCAAGAATGAAGTTGACCAGGATCCCGAAGGTTTGGACTAAAAGATTGTAACTCGCAAGCTTGAAAATCTTACCTCAGTGGGACCGCGAGATGCCGTAAAAATGGCAAGCATTGTGGATATGCTCTTTTCCCACACACCAACTGCGGAAAGGAGAAGAATATCCGTACACAACAACAAAGGAAATCCCGCTCTTCACCGAGATCGTGCAAGATCGTTGCAAAATAAGAAGGAACCAAGCTCGGATGGCATTTCTGTAAAGGCAATAAAAGAAATTGTGCATGTAAGCCCCGGGATAATGCTTAACATGTACAAACTCTACCTCAGGACTGCTACTTTTCCTTATCAGTGATAACGACAAAAGCTGGTACTGATAGAAAAGGGCACATGCGATCCAAAATCACCATCGTCATCCTTTAAACGCCTGTGTCTGCTGGAAATAGCAGGAAAGCTTTTCGAGAGGCTTTCAAAACCCCGTATGACAATTGGCTATATAGGCGGCTAGAGATTTTCCCAGTAGGCAGTACGGTTTCCGAAAAGGAATGTCCACGGTAGATGCTGTGTCACACGTGACGAACACTTCTCCAGAGGAACGACAAGTAGGTCACTACTCCAGAAAAATCGTGGTACTTGTGCTACTGGATGTTAAAAATGCCTCTAATTCAGCAAAATGGAGTATCATTCTTCATGCACTGAATCATAACTTCAAAGTTCCGCAGTATCTCATCCGTATGGTAACTAGTTACCTGAAGAATCGAGTGCTGCTTTACGAAACGAGCGGAGGATCCTGTCAGAAAAATATTACTGCAGGCGCTGCCCAAGGATCCATTCTAGGACCAGACCTATGGAATGTGTCCAATGAAGGTAAATTACGAATCTAGATGCCGGAAGATACGAAACTCAGGGGCTACGCGGACGAAATGGCAGTGAATATAGCTGCCCGCGACCTCGAGCAAGCTCGACGGAAGCTAAACGAGGTTATGAGACGGGTTCAGCGATGGATGACTGACAACGGCTCAAGTTTAGCTATTCAGAAGACCGAAATAGTACTTCTGACAACAAAGAATCCTCGCGCATCATCGCGGGGAAAACCGCGATGATGCGTTCCACACTTTCTTCGAGTGTGCCAGCTGGATAGAAGAAAGACACAGGCTGGAAAGCAAGGTCGGACTTTTTATACCAGATACTCTGATAGACGTGATGCTGAGTATTGAGGACAACTGGGATCTCATAATAAGTTATGTAGAATCGATTTTACGTCAGAACAAAAGCGACGAGAAGAAAAATGGAGACTGTACTTTAAAAGGCTGTAATTTAAGAATTGCAGCCCGCAAACAAACAGCGACAAACAACTACACCCACCCAAGATGTCGAAGGCGGACGAGATAGATGTGCCTTACCACCGCACTACTGAGGATGATGCGTACATCTTGGCTGGGACACGAGGCTGACAAAAAAAGAGAACCAGCAGATCCTTCGCATATCATACTTTATCGACCAACGATCAGTTTTTATAATATAAACAATTTTATTACCAAATTCACAAGTTAAATGCTTGTCAACAATTGAATGGTATATTTTTGTTACCAAATGCCAGTGACTCCAAATGGACCTTCTCACCAGCGGACTTCATCAGGAGACTTTGTCAGGTGACAATATTTGTTTTTTCATTAAGCCACAATTGTTTTCTATAAACAATTTCAATACAAAATCCGTGATTTCATCATTTTTAAAGTGTGACCAACCATTTCTTAAAAAATTTAAGTATTACTCGCTATGATGGCTTCAGTCTGAGTCATTGGTAGTCGATTTCCTAACAAGGAATCACATGCATTTGTTGATAAGTATATAAGTTGTGAATATGTTTATAAATTTTTATATAAAATTGTCTATAAAATAAGTAATTATTATTGTTTGATAAAGTACCATGAGCGAAGGATTTTCCCAAGTAATTGAAAATTAATTCCGTTGAAAAAACGAAATAGTTTGGTTAAAAATTGACGAAAATCTGTATTTATTTATCAAAGTGTTCGGTGATTCGTTTGTAGCCTAAAATGGCTAAGATTTGCATTTGTTTATCAAATTTGTGCATAACATTAATGATAACTTTGGATTTTTCTGAATGGTGAGTAAGCGTTGTTTTTACGTACGACCTGCAGAAAAAATTGAAAAATAAAGACTCCAAGTATTTTCATCGTGAAGTAACATTGCAAATTTCTTCATTTTCACATTAGCATTAGAAAAAATAATTAAAATTTAATTCCGTAAATAACCTGCTGAATATTATTTGCATGAAATGTCTTTACTTATTGAGTGATGTTCTACATGAATATAAGTAGTTGCACAAAGGAGATCGTTTATATCAAAAATGTCAACTTTGGTGTTAAATACAAAAATTATTTTAAAAATTCAGAAAATGGCCATCACAAATCTCTTTGAAATGTAGTTGACTTTCTTGAAACAAAATGCTCGGATCGGATCAAAATTGTAAGCTCTAGACTAATTTATCCAGAGAAACTTGGTTCACCCTGTGTAGCGCGGCGTTCTTGAATCAAACTTGTCCATATTTTTTTATAAATTAGAAAAATAATGTCGATAGTCTACATCAAGATGTTAACGCTGCTTGTATTATATTTCATAACTTCATATATACGTTGAATAAAAAGGTTAGGAGACATTTCTATATTAGAAACTTTCCACTTGAGATTGACTTCTAAAAAAAGTCCATGAAAACTTAAATATAAAATATCCTTACTCCATATTGAATATCAAGCTGTTCGAAGAGTCAGGACACATGGGACTTACCATGAATGAGTAACCGAATGAGTAACCCCACTTGAGGCAGATCGAGGTTTCGTCACCGTAGAATCATAGAATCTTCATCTGTAAATGACAATGCAAAGTATAGTTGATATTTACATGATCATAACGTCAGCCCTGAAAAATCCCTTCGGCAAGCATTGCGCCTATAAATTAAAGGGTTTCTTGCAGCCATCGTTGCCTTGTCAGAGAAGCTTCTCAAACATGGAAAAACTGGGTGCAAGGAAAGATACATGAAAGATACTGGATTTCTCGTGTTACGTAAACCGAGTAAAACCAAAAAGATCAGCCAAAGAAAATAAGAGAATGGGCGTTCCGAGCCACCGAACACATGTAACGATTAATCAGCTTTGGGAGGGCTACCACGAGAAGTTGTCGTCATTGCCAGGCAATGTCATGTGGTGACACCATACTATACTTTACAGCCTGTCGTGTTAGATTTTGCAGCTCACTGTGATTCGCGTGTTGGACTGCGGTCGTAATTCTACGCCAATCCTGATCCGATTGGGAAGCTTTAGTTTCAATAGGTTAAAAACTGGATATTGAAATTAGGTAGAATATATTCTGAACTCATTTGAAACTCTACATCTTCTCCGTAATTCGGATCATCAATGGTAAAATTTATAATAATTTTAGCACGGCACAGAAAAAGTGCGTTTACGCAAATTCTAAGTATTGATTAATGGAGACGAATCGTCCAATATTCAATAGCATACATAATTCCCTACAAAAATAATGGATTGCACTGTCACACCCTTCCTCGAACCATTCTTTTTCTATGCGTCATACATTGCTGAATAAACTTTTGTATGAAATAACGAAGAACGCGTAAATTAATTGCAAGGAAAAATCATATTTCATTACTCATTTCTCACACTGTAAAAAAAGCTTTGATTGTCTTTACAATCAGTTTTAATTTTACACGCAGTATAATTTACAAATGTCGTAGAGAAATTCACGATCTAGTTCCATTTCTCCGCATTATACGGTGTGAAATAACAGTCCTATGTGAAATTACAATGTCCAGAGATGAACATTATTTAATTTACATGGAACATGCTAAATTTATGTGTGCGAATAAATTTAAATGAGCTTATGAACTAACATATTTTTAGTTAAGTTCACTTTTCTAGCGAAATTTTACAGACTGGTAGTATTGTTACGTCTTGGCATGCTGAGAACTTACGAGCGAAACGTACTCGTAAATCGGCAATCTGTTGACAAAATGACAGAAATTGCTAATCTTGTTCCAATAGTGATAGGTTGTATCTAAGCAAAAAAACTTTGAATTTGTTTCCATATCTATTTACAGGTTCGTCTATCAAAATATTGTATTGGTAAATAATGCATTATTAAATATTTTGGAATAAGTTATTGCATATTTTATAGTTTTTCTAATGGATCCGAGTTATAATGTAAATATTAGATTTTGAAAACTTGGATTGTAGATTTAAATGTCTCAAATTATAACTTTTTATGATCCAAAAAATTATCCAGTAATATATATTTCTAAATATCGAGAGATTGTTGTTTTAACGATCTAGATCGATGTCCCATAGTTAATAGTCCAAGATTATATAATTTATATCCGGTAACGTATTTTTTATCACTGCTTATAATCTATTTTCCTCAGTGTCGTTAGCCTAAAACTAACAATTCATATACATATAATATAAAGAACATATATAATTCATATATCATTGGGTAATAATTACAGTGGAAGACGACAAGTTGAATAATGAGGCATTTGGACTGCATATGGAGGTTTATTTCCTTCAATAACGCAAGTAGTGCCATTCGCACCTTTCACAATCAGTTCTAATATAGCCTCCGCAACAGCCTCTGCGCTAAATAACAAATACAAATAGTTAAAGGGAGAATCACAGAAAATTGTGAAATTTCAAAATATAATTTTATATATTTTACTCACGACTCCGCAGGATACTTCGGTAGAGCTTTGATAACCATTTCCTCGTCAACAAAATCTAAGCATTTCTTCTGAATTTCGAAAACCAAACTTGTGCTCCTCAAGCTGGGACATATTGCCAATATTCGTATACCCGTATTTTCGTAAAAGCTTTGCAAGTAGAAGAATGTTTTCTATGACTTTAGTACTACGCCCAACACTGAAATTACGTGGAGGTGTTCATAAGAGACTCATGCAGAGATAAAAAAAAAGGCGGATAAAGAATGCTATCACCCAAGTCGAAATTTAGGCCCTACCTTGAACCTGTAACTCCTAATTCAGTTGGCGCTGGGAGCAGTAAAGTAGGTTCGAAATAAGGATCAAATTCAATGTAATATAGGCCCTACTTTGACGCGAAAAGTTTCCGGAATCGGCAATTTTCCACATTTAGCGTCAAAGTAGAGTCTGTATTTAAACAACATTAGACCCTCTTTTGAGCCTTCAACTACTACATGTAGGGCTTGTGGCACCAAAGCAGCTTCTCTATAATCTCACACCAATATGGATGAATAAAAATAACATTTGTTATTTATCACAAAAAAAAAATAATAATAAAAAAAAAAGTTAGAATGTCTTCGATAAAATTGCACTTATCCAATACTTTAAGGTCCATAATCTTTTTAAATACGAAAGTATTATTTGAATGATGACTTTTTTAAAACTTTGTGTGCTGTCAAATATTTGAAACCATTTTTGAAGAGTTCTATATAAGTTTTTTTCTGTTTATTCAGAAGTATTCACCGTTATACGCTTCACAAGAAATTGAGGCTGAATATTTGATTCGATGTGATTTAGGACTTAAATGAATACAATGTCAAAAGTGGCGATTTTCACGATAATATTCTTTATCTCTTCATGAAGCAAACACATTAATAAACTCGTTCGGCATCATAATTAATGCAATTACACTAAAAAATACAAATATTTAGTTTAAAATTAAACCTACTACTCATCAGGAAATAAGATAATATTAACAATAACATCACTGGTTTTATAAAAAAGTGACTCGTCGTCCCGAAATTCGAGATGAGGGGTCAATTATTTTTCATACGTTTGGCTTTTCTTGTATATTCTCCAAAAAATATCCTAAAAAATTAAAATAGTAAACATTTTCTCACGGAAAGAAATTATTTTTCTTACTAAATCAAGTGGTATACACGTGAATAGTACTATTTCTCTATGAAAATGTTCCAAAACCTGTCAGTAGTTGTTATTGTTTAGTAACAAAAATAATTAAATAATTGAAAACGCGGTACTGTTCCTTGGAAAAAATGATTTTTTTTACGAAATCATGTTGAAAATAAATTGAACATAATTCTCTAATAAAAATGTAAAAACAATCAGTAAATTTAAATTATTATGATTATTAAATATACATTTCAATATATTTCTCAATTTTCTAAATTTATCAATAATATTTGTTGCTAGCGATATAAAATATTTTATTCTTATAATTGGTTGTGATTCTCAATCACCTTGAAACCAATTATGAATTAATTTTATGAGATAAATAAATACCCACATGACTGTAAATAATGCACAATCTCATTAGTTTTTCATAAAAATGCTTATAATGACTAATTAATTGACAATGTTCAGTAATTTTTCGTGATGAATATTATTCACATACCAATTTTCAGCATTTTCAGTTAAGAGAAAATATTTTTCTGTGGTTGATAATTGCAAAGAAGTATTTATTTATGTATAAATAATTAATTTCAATTTGGTTAAATCCGAAAATAGATGTTGTTAATTGAGTGTGATCGCAGTCATTAAGATGATCAATGAGTTAATTCAACCTGAATAACAAATAAGTGTCTGTTTATTTTTATAAATTTTATAAAACGTCAAGGTATAGCCTTCAGTTCGAACATTGTAGGCTAAAAAGATTCAAAGCAGGGTCAGCATTGAAGGAGAGGTTCAACAGCGTTAAAGTAGGGTATTAATTTATAAAAATGTAGGCTCTAAAGATTGAAAGTAGATTTAGAGAGGTGTTACAGCGTAACACGGATGGTTTGACTACTTTCAGCGTTTCACGTAATATTATCAATATAATATTCACGTGTATACAATATATATATATATATATAATTAAAAAAAAGAGTTAAACAACCACCGCAGGGTCCCATTAAGAGCAACTGCCGTCTAAAAAAATTTCAATAGCCCCTAGTAGAACCGCGGAAAAACACATCTGTGGCCACGTCTCACAACCGTGAGATGGGTGGTCACAGGGCACGACGAAATCACAACGACAGGCCGACGAAACCCTCGTGTGTCGTGAGGAAACAAAGCGACCCACGGATGGCAGCTTTCTGCATCCAACTGGCAAGTGCCTTGGCATATTTTTGGCACGCGGGTATGGTTTCAAGGTTACGAAACAGTGATAGTTTCGCACCTACGAGAGCACCTATCACAAGGAAATTACTCGCACCGAATATTGTGGGTACAGTCGTTGCAGCTCTCTTTTAAGGTCTTGATACCTCTCATATTTTTCTTTCTCCTTTGCAGTGATGTTGTATTCGGACGAAGCCGAGAATTCGATCACGAATATAGTTCGTTTCTCGAAGTCTTGGAGAACAATGTCAGGCCTCGAATGCGCACCGGAGACTGCTGCCCGAAAATCGTAGTTCCAGAAAATTTGGCACTTCTCGTTTCGGACAATTGACTCTATATCCCTTGGAGCGTTCGGCAGGGCAGGGTCGCGACCAACACCGTAAGAGCGACAAAGGTGGTAATAGAATACTTTCAGTGCCGCATTATGTCTATAGATATACGTTGTTCCTGCGTGGGTCGGACACCTCGATAGTATGCGTTCTAGGTACTCAACGTGTGCATGACACGCTCTGCACCTATCACTGGAAACTTCTTGACATAAAATGCGGGCGCGGTATGCTAAGGTGGAGATTATACCATCCTGGCATGCGAAAATGAAGCCCTCTGTACCTGGGTTGAGCCCTGATGATTTGAGGAAAGCAAAAATTGGCTCCTTTGACAAGGACTGTTTTTCTACATTTCTGTGAGAGTTTCCGTGCATATGCTTGTCGAGCTTGGTGAAATTTTCCAACCTCTGCTTTCTTTACTTCGGCTTTTAGACATGAAGCATCTAGATGGAGTAATGAACTTTCCTCACTTCTGATGTTAAAATTCAGGCCAAGGGTCTCGGCAGCTTGCTCTGTGGCTTTGTAATGGAACGATCCTTCGCCAATCATCTCGTGGTTTCTGGCCATCTTTAGGAGAGGATCTCTGCCATTCGCAACGATGTAAGCTGTACTTAGAACAATTCGGTTATGAAGACACTGGCGATTCAGAAGACCGCGTCCGCCTCGACGGCGTGAAATGTATAATCGCGGAACTGACGAATTGATATGCAAGCTTTTATGCATATGCATGATCTTACGTGTGGTGACATCAAGGGCCTTGTGCTCGTTCTTCGTCCACTGAACTACCCCAAACGAGTAGAGTAGAACCGGGACGGCAAGCATGTTATTCGCAGATACCTTGTTCAACGCTGACAGATTGGAAGACCAAATCTGTCGAAGAAGATGCTTGTATCTGCTTCGGAGAGACTCCTTCACTGATGTTACGTCCTGAATGCGGCTTTGAGGCACGCCCAGGTATGTATAGGTCTCTCCAGTGTTCAGATGTCTAATAACGCTTATATACACAAGCTCAGTGTCCTTGGGAACGCCAGTAATCTTTCCTTTCTTCAAATGAACTTTGGCACACTTGACCAAACCAAAGTCCATCCCAATCTCTTCTGTGTAGTTCTTGACGATATTTATAGCAGTTTGAAGTTTGCTTTTACCAGCGGCATAGATCTGCAGGTCATTCATATAAAATACATGAGTGACCTTATGCTCGCGCTGATTAGCGTCTCAAAATTTTCATCGAAGCTTCTACTTCTTAATGCCATATGGTACTTCAAGATTTTAAAAATGGCGGGGAAACAATGGCCACCATAAGAAAAAAACTTCTGAGTTTAATCTCTTATTTTTGATCTGATTCTTACCGAAACATAATTTTTACCCGTGCAATTCACTTTTCAATTGTTTTTGGGTTTGCTGATTACGAATTTTCCACCAGTTCAAAACATTTCAAAATGAAGAATCCAAAATGGCCGCCGAAATGTGTAAAAATCATTTTATGTCATAGAAGTACGAGTTGGGTATGCATTACAGGATTTTCGTAGTCGCTGATTACGAATTTTGTATTACTTTTATATAATTCCGAAATTGCGAATGCAAGATGGCCACTGAAAAGTGTGAAAATCATTTTATTTCATAAAGTACGAGTTGCGTATGCAATAAAGTGTTTTCGTGGTTGCTGATTTCCGATTCATGCTGCCATACGTTTTGTAGTGCTACTAAAAGTATCCATAAGATATAGAATTGGTCTATGTGTTTATGTGCCGTCGGCATTAGCGTTACCCAATTGGCACCACGAGGAGGTTGCGCGATCGGTCTTGTACATCAGTTGGCCCTGAAAAGGGCCGTATTACATATTTGCAGTTTCTTATCTGATTTTTACATTCTCATTCTAATGAGAAGGTATTGGTTTTATGTAAAATTTGACTTGGTCAGTTTTCATCAAATCTCCACGTTCTGAGACCCCCTGAGCTAGAAAAAAAGGTTTTTAGCAAGGTGTCTGTCTGTCTGTAGTCTGTCTGTCTGTCTGGCTGTCTGTCTGTCTGTAGGCACGATAACTTTCGCAAAAATAATCAGATTGGGTTGTGCTTTGGCACACTTTTTAAGGGCCTCAAAAGAAAGAACAAGTTCGTTAACCAACTATTTTGGATGAAAATTCAAAAAGTGAGCACATTTTGAAAATTTTTGAGACCATTTTTTTTCAAAATTCAAAAATTCTATGTACGGCTATTCATAGTACTCCAAAACTCGAACAATTTATCTTAGTGACTTTTTCAGATAAAAAGAAAATTACCGGAGTTATAGCATTTTCAATATTACAAAAAACAAACGTAAATGAACATTTTATGCCGAAAAACGCACGATATGGAAAAAAGTCAAGAGAAGGAAAATGTTTCTTTTCGAACACCCTACAATATTTTCGTTACGACTTTTCGAATTTTCTGAAAAATCAAAAATCCAAATTTTGATCACACAAAAAAATAATGAAAAATCAATAATTTCATTTTGCTGTCAAACTATGCAAGATACGACCAAAGATGAATGGAAAAAAATTATGCACCCAAAAATGATCTCCAAATTTGTCATTATTCACTTTTTGATATGATGCGTAGTTTTTATTTTATTCGTAAAAGACAGCATTGGAAATAGTAAAATTAAATTTTTAGACGAATAACACAAGCTACGAGAAAAATGACAGAGACAAAATTTGTTCATCCAAAGAAGAGGTACAAATTTGTTATAAATCGTGTTCTAATAGGATTCGTAGTTTTTGTTTTATTCGTGACTTTTTCATTTCTATCATACGGTGCACAGAAGCGAGCGTGGAACGCAAGGTTCAAATGATTTCCAAATCACATATCGAGCGCGAAGCGCGAGTGTCTGGATGAGAATGTGTTCCTTAAGGTCGATAGAACCTTGAGTAAATAAATTTCCATTTCATTCTAAAATAAAAACAAATTTAACAATCACTTCACATGTAGAGGTTTCGATAATTTTATAATATTTGCAAATAAACTTTTTCTTTCCATCAAAGTCGAACACGAAGTTCAAAAATCTAGAGAAACCGAGCGTAAAGCGCGATTTAAATACGTCCGAGCGCGTAGCGCGAGGTGAATATATAATCGAGCGCGAAGCGCGAGATCCAACAGTCGCGCGCCCTAGGCGCGCTCAAACTTGCGAGCGAAGCGGGCAGATTTTTTTTACTTGTCTTCGTACATTGAACATTTCATTTCATCGTTTTCCTTTGAAGCATAAGACGATCACACACATTGTGTTAATACCGAAATCTATGTTACAAAAGTTTCCTCAATTATCTGAAAACATTAAGATTTGCTCTAATTGTGTAAAAAATTCAATAATGAATCTGATAGCAATGATATGTCTTTGGACGAATCAAATGATTCTATAACTCATATGGAGTGCACGGACAATTCTTTAACGTCTCTAGATGACAGTGCTGATACATTTTCTAAAGAAAATGATTCAGGACAATCACAGAGAGAAATTGAATTAGAAGAGATGCTTGGTGGATTAAATGAAAAATTCGCAAGCTTAGATAACACAGATCCTTTTAGGCTTCGAATTCTCACAATAGCTCGATCAGCATAGTCTAGGTAGAAAATCAGCTAGAGAGTTCGGTTCAACGCGTTATTTGGCTGCCAAAACTAAACAACTTAAGTCAGAACATGGTGTTTTAGCTGAAACAACAATTAAAAATGGAAATTCTTCAACTCAAGAAACTGTAGACAAAGTATTAGATTTCTATACTAGTAATATGAATGGAAGACTTACATCTAGTACAAAAGACTTTGTTTCAGTGAATATTGATGGTAAACGTGTACATCAGCAAAAACGCTTATTATTATTCAATTGATCAGACTTGCACAGTTTGTTTAAACAGTCACATCCTTATTGTGGAATAGGATTGAGTACTTTTGCTAAGCAAAAAACAAAATATTGCATATTTCCTGGAGATTCTGGGACGCACTCAGTATGTGTCTGTACAGTACACCAAAATGTAAAACTTATGTTAGATGGAACATATATAAAAAGCCTTACTAAAAATCTAAGTCCACCGCCAGCTGATTATAAAGATTGTTTAAAAAACATGAATTGTCAAAACCCAACTCGTGAATGCTATTTTAATGAATGTGATAAATGTCCCGTTACAACAAAAATTTTAGAACATAAACGTAAGTTGTTAGATGATGCTTGTATTTCACATGTACATTTTTCTACGTGGTCCGGAACTGATCGGTCAACGCTTTCAGCGAATGAAGTAACATTAGATGACTTTTCAACAGAACTTGATAGTAAATTGAAAATACTTGAACCTCATTCATTCATATGAAAACAGCAATCACTTCTTGTTAAAGAAATGAGACGAGATCTTGATGAAGGTGAAGTTTTAGTTGCTTTTTAATTTTTCAGAAAACTACTGTTATGTTTGTCAAGATGCTGCGCAAGCATTTCATGTCAATAATGATCAGTGCACAGTTTTTCCCGTCTCTTATTATTATGAAGAAGGCAGTGAGTTGAAACATAGAAGTATCTTAATGCCAGAAATACAGAAAAATGTGAAAAATCTAACAAAAATTATTTACGTAACTGATGGAGCTAAGCAAAACTTCAAAAATACATTTCATATTGCGAATTTGGTTGTTCATAAGTGAGATTTTAATATTGGAGCTGAGTGGCATTAGTTTACAACTGCTTATGAAAAGAGTGCGTACGATGGTCTTGGTGCAAACGTTAAAAGAGAAGCTTACAGAGCAAGTCTTACCGCAAAACCAAATGATTCAATATTAACATCAGAAGCACTTTTTGAGTGGAATTAAAAACATTTTAAAAAAATTAATGTGTTTTACTCTGATAAGAAATACCATGATAAAATAAGAAGAAAATTAAACAGAAGATTTGAAAATGCTCACGCCTCATGCTGTACCTGAAATTTCTAAGCACCCTGGGTTTACCGTTGATTGCAGGAAAAATGTATACGTGAAAAGTTATTCAAAGGAAAAGGATGGAATAAAATGGTCAATGTACGAAGACAATTGAAAACAATCAGATCAAAACAAGACCGATCGCGCAACCTCCTCGTTGTGCACATTGGGTAACGCTAATGCCGACGGTAAATCAATGCTATACTTTTTGAATACTTTTAGTAGCACTACAAAATGTAAGGCAGCTTGAATCAGAAATCAGCTATTTCGAAAACCCTTTATTGCATACCCAACTCGTACTTCAATTAAATAAAATGATTTTGACACTTTTCAGTGGCCATCTTGGATTCGCCATTTCGGAATTATTATTAAAAAGTAATACAAAATTCGTAATCAGCGACCACGAAAACTCTTTATTGCATACCCAACTCGTATTTTTATGACATAAATTGACTTTTACACATTTCGGCGGCCATCTCGGATACATCATTTTGAAAATTTTAAAAATTAATAAAAAATTTGTAATCAGCGACCACGAAAACTCTTTATTGCATACCAAACTCGTACTTTTATTACATAAATTGATTTTTACACATTTCGGCGGCAATATGGGATTCATCATTTTGAAATTTTTTAAAAATAATAAGAAATTTGTAATCAGCGACCACGAAAACTCTTTATTACGTACCAAACTCGTACTTTTATTACATAAATTGATTTTTACACATTTCGGCGGCAATATGGGATTCGCCTTTTTAAAATTTTCCGAAAATAATTAAAAATTCCTAATCAGCGACGGCGAAAACCCTTTATTGCATACACAACTCATACTTTTATGACATAAAATGATTTGTACACATTACGGCGGCTA
>CAKNXH010058398.1:25571-38080 GCA_932178445.1 Andricus quercusramuli | reverse complement strand
CTCATACTTTTATGACATAAAATGATTTGTACACATTACGGCGGCTATATTGGATTCACCATTTCGAAATTTCTCTAGAATAATAAAAAATTCGTAATCAACGACCACGAAAACCCTTTATTGCATACCCAGTGTTCACGTGTTTACCCAGTGCTGTGATTAATAACAAATCTTGAACAGTTTTTGTTCCATGAACGCGCTAAGTGCTGTTCCAAACTCCAAAACCATCTGGAGGAAGACGGATTAAAGTGAAAATGAACTTTCGACCTGAAAAAATTACGACGCTGGACGATTGGGTTACCCAAAAACCGGCATCGAAAAGGCGTAGGACCAATAGTTGATCTGATATGCAGAAATTTAACATAAAAACTGATATCATGTATGAAGCCCTTGAGGTGAACGATGCTGATGATGACGAGGGAAGCACATATGTTATCGAGGCTAAGAAACGTGACACCTTAAATAAAATTTCACCTATAGTTGTATATAGTTATGTACAAAATCAACAAGAAACTGTAAACAAAATTAAGAAGACTTTAACCAAGGATATTGAAATTCGATTAAAAAGAAATCGCATCATTGTTTATACTAAAGTTGAGGAGGACTATAAACGAATGCTGGAGGAATTTAAAGGATCTGGAATGGAATCCACACCTATACACTCCCTAGTCTCAAAACTTTGAAGATGGTAGTTAAAGGCATCCTTTCAAATGTAAAAACTGAGGACATTAGAGCTGGAATGACTGATAATGGACTGTCTGTTATAAATATTAAACAGGTATGTCGCTTTGACACCAGTGAAGACATGAAAACTGAAATTAAACTCCCAGTGCTTACTGTTGAATTAAGCTCGGATACAATAATGAAGGATGTTGTCAAACTACGAAGAATTTGCTGCTGCGTGGTTCGATGGGGAAAATATAAAAGCGGTTCTCAAATTACTCAATGTTATAAATGTCAAAACTTTGATCATGTAGTGAAAAATTGTTTTGAAAAACAAAAAATTGTGTCACATTTGCCGGCGAACACACGTCAAAGAATGCACAAAAACCCCAATAACGAACTAAAATGTGCAAACTGTGGTTTGGAAGCATGCAGCCAGTTATAGAAAGTGCGAGATTTTGGCTAGAGTAATTGCTAGTAGATCTAGTGATAAGGTCCTGCCAATGAAATACGTACCCTTCGTTAGCTACCAGCCAGTTGCGCCTAGAAAACCAACAGAAAATGAGCCTTTCCAGCCAACCGGAATAAAGCACAACTCAAATTCTACTCAGTATAGTGATGCAGCCGAAGGAACTACAAGAAATCCGAAAAGTTAAATAACAACCCTGACCTCTCATTTGGGGACTTGCTTAAGGATTCAAAACATTTCCTAGGAAATATTAATGTAAGCAAAATCCTTTGTATAGCTAAAACTACTGTTACAAAAATCAAAATTACCAACGACGGTGTCACTAGACTTAGTTATATCCTAGAGGGGGTTTTGTCTTCACTTGAGTGATGAAATATTCAAATGGTAATTTAAAACTTCTATCATGGAATGCAAATTCTATCAAATTTAAAATTCATGAATTAAAAAATGTCATCAGTGATTTTAAACTGGATATAATAGGTATAAGTGAAACTAGAATTGATCATAAGTTTAAATTTAAAGTTCCAAACTACTCAATTTATAGAACTGATAGGAACAGTGCTGGAGGAGGAGCTGCTTTGTTAGTCAACAATAAAATTAAACATAACGAAATTAGCTTACCAAAACTGGCGAACATGGAAGCAGATGGTGTCGAAATATTAGTCAAAAATAGTAAAATTGTTTGTCTACAGGTCTATATACCACCAAAAAATAAAGTGTGTAAAAGTGACCTAATAAAATTATTCCATTTAAGCAGTAAAGTTGTTGTAATGGGGGATCTGAATGCAATACAACTACAATGGAATCGTTTTACAAATAATGCAAGCGGGATAGAACTAATTAATGCATGTTTAGGCCTTGGGGTTCAAATTGCTGCTCCAGAACTTCCCACTCATTTCCCTAAAATTGGACGACCAAGTGTGCTTGACTTATTCTTACTAAAAAACATTAGAAACTATAGTAGACCTTTAACTCTCTGAATCCTAAATTCCGATCATAACCCTGTTATTATTAATCTAAATACAAATGTCGTCTTAACTCCCATGTCAAGAATATACGATTGTAAAAATGCTAAATGGGATAGCTATAAAAAGCCAATCGATGAAAATATAAAATAAATTTCTATATAAAAACAAGATCCCAAATTGAAAGAAAAGTACAGGAACTTACTGAAATTATAAATGAAGCGGCTAGCAACAATATACCTACCAACAATAAATTTACAACTTTATAACTCACCTCTTCCACATAACATTAAAGTATGTATTAAGCTCAAAAATAGATTACGGAGAAAGTTTCAGCAAAGTAGAAGTATCAAAAACAAACAACAAAAATCTGTCAAAAATCCAAAAGTTAGTTGACAAATTGATCCAAAATTGGAATTCTCTACAAATAAATAATACACACAAAACTTGTAAACCCTCTGATGGATCACTTTGGAAACTAACAAAAGCCCTCACAAAAAAGAAAATTGAGATTCCCCCACTTGCTATTGATCAAAAAATTTGCTATAAAAATGAAGATAAAGTTTTAGCTCTTGTTAATTATTTCTCTTCAGTCAGTAAGGTAAATGAAAACCTCGGTTCTCAAAATTATGACAAAAAAGTATTTAACACTGTTAACAAATATCGAAAGAATATACAGATAAACTCCAACGAAATAGACTTTGTAACTCCCACAGAAATGAGAAAAACTCTAAAATCCTTGAAAAGAAATAAGTCACCAGGTCATGATGGACTTACTGGTATTATGTTAAAAAACTGAACTCGCAAAGCTATTGTTATGTTAACTGGTATCGTAAATGGAATGTTTAGATTGGGTCATTTTTATGGAAAAAGGCTAAAGTGATAGCGGTACCTAAACCACTAAAAAATCCCACACTAGTAACTAGTTACAGGCCAATAAGTCTCCTCTCTCAACTAAATAAAATAGTTGGAAGAATTATCAAGAAAAGGATTGATAAATTTTTAATAGCAAACAACCTAATAATTATCAAAGAACAGATCGGCTTTTGAAAAGGTCATAGTCATGTCGATCAACTTGTTAGGTTATCAAATCACATCACTGATAAGTTTAATAACAAAATGCATACTGGAGCACTTCTTTTCGATGTAGAAAAAGCTTTTGACACAGTTTGAATGAATGGATTAATATCCAAATTGATAAATTATGGGTTTCCACCCTATCTCATAGCTCTCATAAGTTCCTATATTAGAAATAGAAAAATGAATGTCGACATCAAAAATGTAAAATCTATATGTAAAACTAATGATGCAGGAGTACCACAAGGATCAATTTTTTCGATATCAATATTTCGATATCAATATTTGGTACACACTGCACCTATAATTAAAATAAAATGTAAGAATTTGGGGATAATCGGGGTACTGTTATCAAGATTCCTACTATAATAAGAGATGATGGTATTTCTGTATGTATTATTATAAACTTGAGCGAGCAAAAATTAGTATTTACGTTTAGAAAAAGTCTTATTTACTGTTTGAGAATTGTGAGTGTGAAAAAGTGATAATGGTCAATAACAAGTTTTCTAAAAAATATTTTCAATAGTAAATATTTTAGGTAACATAAGTTATAAGAAATGTAAAAAATTCTAGTATTCTTAAATATGAATCCGTATTGAAATGAGAGCCGCTAGTAATATCTGCAACCGGGATTTGCGAGAATTCTAAAAGACTATACTAAAAACGCCCGAAAGTTTTCGAGCTGTTCCGTCTATAGCCGAGTACGCGACGACCAGGCCAGCAGACCGACTGCATCCGATTCGTGGCCTGTAATTTCCCGCCAAAAGTTTCAATTATACGCGTTTGTAGTACAAAAATGTTTGTAACTAATGTAGTATGCATTGAAGCTTAAACAAATTTTAATTCGGAAATTATCAATAAAAAACTGCGAAACTTAATTTTTTACACTTTTATCAACTGAACAGTTCAAAGATTTCTGGTTAAAAAATATCAATCCACCCTATCGTTTTAAATGCTCTAAATTAAAACTAATCCTCCATTTCAATTCTCATTAATTAAAATGTTGAAAAATGAAACATGTCCCTCTCCTAACTCAATAAAAACGTTAAAAACCAAAAAGTTTCTCTTCCTATTTAGAAAAACTTGAAAATACAAATTTCCTCCCAGTTCTTTAAGAATCATAAAAATAACAAAATGTCCCTCTTTTAATCCAGAATAAATTGAAAATCCAAATTTCATCCCCTCATACTCAATAAAACTGTATTTTTTTAATTATCCCTTCTAACTCAATAAAAACCTTAAAAATATAAAATGTAAAATAAAATAAAAATATAATATATAAAATATTATTATTAATATTATTATTAAAATATATAATATATAAAAATATATAATACTTTCCATTCTTCCACTTAATACAAATTTTAAACAAAAAAAGTTCCTCTTGCAATTGGGAAAAAAACTAAATAACAAAATTTATTTATTCATATTGATTTTGGTCGTTTCAATTTGATAATTTTGAATTTTTATTTAAATTTGGAATACAAATTGTAATGTTGAAAGTTTAAATTTTTACCATTCAAGGCTTCCTGTTTCAAACAATTCAGTTTAAAATTCTTTAGTTTTGAATATTTCCTTTATAATTTCTCCTTTTGCAATTTTTGTGATTGAAAACTGTCCAACTGAATGGGTTAAAAATTGAATATTTTAGACTGAGACAATATTTGGATAGGATTCTAAATTGAATAAAAGTGTGTGATTATGAATATATTAATTTTAAGTTTTCACATTGAAAATAATTTATGAAGTTTCAATCTAATTGTTATGGCTTTCGTTTAAAAGAAATTTAATTTTAAACGTTAAAATTTGCAAATTTTTTAATTTCGAACAGACTTAGAATCGTATTGTAAAATAATTATTGTACAATTTTTAATACACGAACTACAGTTCAATTTAAAGAATCATTAATTAATTTATATTTACAGTTGATCAACCTAAAACATTTTTATAAACAATTTTAAATTTCTAACGCTTTTAATTTTTTATTCTTAAAGCCTTCAAAACTGAATTTTTAAATACTTTCAATTAAAAATTTCCGTTTAAAAATGAAGACATAAAATGGAAAAATTGTAAAGTAAAAGATTTTAGAATTAGGCGTTATAGACTGAATAATGCAGTAATTGAAACAGTTAACAACAACTGAACTTAATATTCAAAAAAAGTTGAAATCGAACTTTTTTTAAATTGAATTATATCATGTAATATGGTATTTGCGATATTCCAAGTAATTTCATAAATGGTTATTCTAAGAATTTGTAAAATTCCGTTATCCGTAAGTGAGTTCACAATGCTTTAAATTTCAAGTTACTATGAAAATAATTTAAAAAAAATTATTTAAAAAAATATTTAATATGTCAAAGGCATTTTTCGTTAAAAGTTGGATTTTTTAGTAGTTATTATAATTTTTCTAAAATCTTGTACCATTAAGAAAGCTCTTGTCCTTCTATAAAGTTACTTTCATAAATTAAGGAACATCATTATTTGATTTTATATATAAAAATTTTAATAAAACTAAACTAAAACTAATAAAACTTTTAATGAACTCAAGTAATTACAATTTAACCATCCACAGATATGCTTAACGATAGGGCTTTTTTTTAGCTATTATGTAATACTTTGAAGGGATGTAGGATTATAATTGCTATAAAAATTACGATACTTAATACTTCAGTGGCTCCTTATTCAGGAAAATTATATCTTGAAAAAATCTATAGATACCTGGAAAAAACTGGGATTGTCAGAAAATTTTTTTATAGAATTTGAGTAGACGCCCTGAGATAATTCTAAAGATAATATTTTGTAATATTTGTATTGATATGTTTCAACATATAAAATACTCACAAAATATGCTTAATAATAGTATAAACTTCTGTGCTACTGTCTCAAATGAGCTGATAATTACTTTTAAATTTTCAAAAAAAAGTCGCTGCCTGAATTCACTTCCTTATTACTGCTTTTAATTTTGTGTTTGAAATTTTGAAATAATTCTGAAGCAATCTTTCAATTCAGTTCTTAAGTTTCTGAAACCAAATTTTTCATGCAAATGTTAGTCGCGTTAATAGTGTATTTATTTAATTATAGTTTATAAGCATATAAATTATCAATATAAATATATAATAAAGTCCGGGGCACCTAAAATTTTTGACCCAGCACTATTAATTTCTCACAAGTAGCGATACGTTTCACTGGTTAGTATATAAGGGCAGAAAGAATCATAAGTCTCAGCGTAATGCGTGCGATTTATAGATATAAGATAGTTTTATATATGCGTATAGGTGTTAATATAGGATTCGTAAACAAACCACACTGTAGCCAGCGAGCGTCGTCAAAGAATACGCAAATATATATAAAGATGTATTTGTAGCCTATGAAGTAGTGTGCGTTCATACACTTCCACCCGTCTTCTTTTTGCCATGCGCCAGCGTGAAATACAAGATCACGTGACCCCCATTTTTCGTATGGTGGTTTAGAAAGATTGCAAAGCGTTTGTTTCGTTTCTTTCAAAGCACTATACCAATCTTCGTTATTTTGTGTGTGTAAGAGTCTAATATTCTTACGATTTATTCCAATCAGAAATATTAGTCTGCATTTTCATAGTCACTATTCGACTTTTTCTAACCGTACCTCGATTATCCCTAAATTCGTATATTTTATTTTAATTATGAATATGCGATAAAAAAAATATTAATACCAAAAGTCTCTCCGTGTATTCATTATACATTTAAACGATGTTACTGACACTAAACATTTTAATAGAGTTCTATTTGCTGATAATAAGACTCTGTTCACATCAGCATACAGAATAGATACCATCACCAACAGATTACAAATTGCTGCTAACAAAGTACTTACATATTTCGAAAAATGGATAATAAAAATAAACACAAATAAAACTCAAGCTATTATATTTACAAAGCGAAGACCTGTCATACGGGAGAAAATGAAAATCAAAGATACTTATATTAATTGGGTAGATAATGTAATCTGTTTGGGTTGTTTATTCGACCGAAAACTTACTTTCACAAAACATTTGAACATATTGCATCAAAAAGCTACCGGAAAATTAGTAACGTCATATCCACTAATTAATTGAAATTCAAGCTTAAATGTTAGTAGAAAACTAATTGTCTATAAAACGATAATTAGATCATGCATCACATACGCAAGCCCTGCATGGAGCTTCACCTGCGATACAAATTATAGAAAATTACAAATAACCCTTTTTTAACTTTCGGGAGGAGGGGAAGTCTAAAATGCTCTTAAAAAAGTACTCTGGCGGTGACAGGAACCACCGCACCGGTCTTATTTGAAATACATACTTCGTTGCTTCCATAAAAAATTGAGCCTATTCCTTTGAAAATAGACAAACACTAAATATATTTCGGAAAATTGTTTAAATGATTAATAATTATTATAAATTTGCAAAGTATCATAGGAAATAGTCCTCGAAAAGATATTCTTAGTTGCCTCCAAATTGCCGGTAAAAATTGTATAAATAATTGATAATACTTGGGAATTTACAAAGAATCACAGAAAAAAGTTATAGGAAATATATTCTTAGTTAATTCTGCAAAAAAATGTAGCCTATTCGTTGATAAATATCCAAACTCTGAATTTGTTTATGTAAATTTTTTAAATAATTAATAATTACTTTAAATTGACAAAGCAACATAGAATGGAGTCATCAGAAAGACATTGTTAGTTGACTCCGGAAACAATTGTGTCTATTCCTTGAAAAATACCCAAACTCTGAATATGTTTATGAAAATTGTTTAAATAAATAATAATTATTGCAAACGTGAAAAGTAATGTAGGAAAGTCTTATTGGAAATATGTACTTTCTTGAGAATTTACGAAGTGTCACAGAAAAAGTCATCGGAAAGATATTCTTAGATAATTCTGTAAAAAAAATCCTTTTTGTTGACAAATAACTAAACTCTGAATTTGTTTATGAATATTATATAAATAATTATTAATTATTGTATATTTGCAAAGTATCGTAGAAATCTTGATGCATCAAACTAATTGATCCTTGTCGTTGAAAAATGGCTGAGTTCCTGATTTGTTTGTGAAAATTGTTTAAATAATTAATAATTCTTCTAAATTCATCAAGCAAAATACAAAAGAGTAATAATAAATATATTCTTAGGCGCCTCCGTAAACAAATTGTGCCTATTCATTGAAAAAGGCCCAGACTCTGAATATGTTTGTGAAAACTGTTCAAATAATTAATAGTTGTTATAAATGTTCAAAGTATCGTAGAAAATAGTTATTGGAAATACATTCTTTGTTGATTCTGGAAACAAATTGAGCCTATTATTTCAGAAATAGCCGAACTCTTAATTTTTTAATGAAAATTGTTCCAATAATTGATAAACCTTGTAAATTTGCTGAACATAAAAAATTCGTTGAAAATAGCCAAAATCTGAATTTGTGAAGAAACATAGAAAAAGAGTCTTGGGAAAGACATACTTTTTGACTCCGTAAACAAATTGTGCCTATTCCTTGAAAAATTGCTAAACTCTAAATTTTTAAATCGAAATTGTCTCAATAATTAATAGATCTTGTAAATTTACAAAAGATATTAAATAGTCATCAGAAAGACAATTTTAGTTCACTCCGTAAACAAATTGTTCTGAATGTGTTTATGAAAATTTTTTAAATAATTAACAATTATTGTAAATTTTCAAAGTAACATACATAGGAAAAAGTTATTTGGAAAATATTCTCTATTGATTCCGTAAACAAATTCAGCCTATTCTTTAAAAAACAGCAAAACTCTTGATTTGTTTATCAAAATTGTTTAAATAATGATTCATGTTTTCAAATTTGCAGAACATTATAGCAAAAAGTCACTGGGAAGATATTCTTACTTAATTCTATAAAAAATGGAGCCTATTCGTTGAAAAATAGCCAAACTCTCAGTTTTTTAATTGAAATTGTTTAAATAATTGAAAATTATTGTGATTTTACAAAGCTTTATAGGTAAGAGTCGTCCGAAATATATTCTTAGTTGAATTCGTAAACAAATTGAGCCTATTTGTTGAGAAACAGCCAAACTCTGAATATGTTTATGAAAATTGTTAAAATAATTAACAACTATTGTAAAATTACGAAGTAACATAGGAAAGAATTATTCTTGATATATTTCTTTTGGTCCTGGAAACAAATTGAGCCAATTCATTAAAAATAATTATCTTACAAATAATATAATTTTATTCTTGTAAATTTACAAAGCAGCATATAAAATAATCATCGAAAAGACATTCCCATTTGACTCCGTAAACAAACTGTACCTATTGCTTGAAAAATAGGCAAACTATGAATGTGTTTATGAAAATTCTTGAGATAATTAATAATTATTGTATATTTGCAAAGTATTGTATAAAAGAGTTATTGGAAATACATTCTTTCTTGATACCCTAAACTAATTTATCATATTCGTTGAAGAAAGACCAAGGTTTTAATTTGTTTACGAAAATTATTTTAAAAATTAATAATTCTTGAAAATTTGCAAAGAATCATACAAATAAAAAGTCGTCGGAAAGATATTCTTAGTTAATTCTGTAAAAGAAATTAGGCTATTTGTTGAAAAATACCCAAAACTCTATTCGTGGAAAAATGGCCAAACTCTGAATTTGTTTATGACCATTTTTTAAATAATTAATCATTCTTGGGAATATACCAAGAATAGAGAAAAGTCACCGGAAAGATATTTTTAGTTGACTCCGTTTTCTTTAAACATAAATGAGTCAAGGGTAAACACATTTGTTTAAATTTGCTAAACTTCTTTAAATTCAAAAAATAATTCAAATTTTAATGTTCTTTAATAAAAATAACACAGATGAATTCATATTTTCAATCGTTTAACATTGCAATTATAGTTACAATTAGAAAGAAGTTATATCCATCGAAAATGTAATTGAAAGTTAAGTAAAATAAAATTATAAACGTTCATAATCATAATTTCTGAATGTTCATAATTTTCATTGTTTATTATAATAAAAAAAATTCTTTTCGAAAAAAAGTAAGGCTGTATACTTGTAAAAAGAAATATTTAGAAATAAGCCAAAATATTAATTAAAATTGTAGTTTTTTCTTTAAAAATAATTAGCCCATGATGAAATCATTTTGAATTGCATAATCCAAAAATAGTTTAAATTTGAAAAGTCGTAGAAGTCGAAAATGAAACTAAAATAAAAATAAATTGCTGAATATTCACAATTTTTCATTATTTATAATTATAATAAAAAAAGTTACAAATTGTAGTTTAAATTGTAATTTTTTTAAATTTGATTGAAAGCTATCTTTTTGAAAAAATTGAAAAAACAACACAGAATAACATCATAGTAAAAATTAGGGAAAAATATATTGCATGTGAAAAATGAATTCAGAAAATCTTAAAAAAGCACAATATCATTTTATTGAAGAGATTATTAAAATACTGTAAGCAACTAACAAAAAGAAAAAAGACGGAAATTAATGAAAAGAAAACTTTTTACCAATATTAAAATTCGTACTGGTTTGTTAATTCTCATTAGGTACATTGTGCGTATATTTTTTTATAAAAATAAATTTGTTTAAAATGTTCAAATGGGTTCGATTTCAATATTATAGTTCAGATAGAAAAGTTGTGCTTATTATTAAAAAGGTTATAACTGCATGTACGTTTGAATGTAAGCTAAACAATAGCCAAACTCTGAATTTGTTTAAATAATCAATGATTATTGTGAATTTACAAAGTAGCATAGAAAAGAGTCATCTGAAAAGCATTTTAAGTTGATTCCGTAAACAAATTGAGCCTATTCTTTGAAAAATGGCCAAACTAAAGATATTCTTAGATCATTATTTTTAAAAACAAGGAGACCGCACACCATGTATTTCACCGGCCGTCATTTCGCGATCGCCTGTCCTCCGACAGATGAAATTCATGATGATCACGTGATAGTTTTCGCTTTTGACCAATTACTGAGCGCCAAAAAGAACTATCAATCACCAATCTCCAGGGAAAATCACGATCAATTAGGGAAAAGAACATAACCATCTCACTCACTCACCCTAAGTTAAATACGCATGACAAATGATTTTGAATTACTTATTATTAAGGGCTCTTTCACACGATTGCAGATCAGCAAATTGCATGTAGATTGCCCACAGGAACGAAAAGGACAGACTGTTCTCCATCTCTTACACTTTTGTGGACTTTCTGCATGCAATCTACTGATCTGAAATCGTGTGAAAGGAACCTGAAACTGATGTATAATATTTTAGAAATAAAATTAGAAACATAAGAAAGCAGATTTTTTTATGATTAACTATGAAAAATTCTGTACTACTTAAAAATATTTCAACTTTTAATTTTAGTCACGAAGTAAGTAGTAACAAAAAACGAAACGAATGACAATTTGAATTTCGCTGACTGTGAGTGGCATTAACGTTCACGTGACTCGACAGCGAATTAGGTATTTTCACTTCATAATCAGCTAACTTCACTTCGTTAACTGCTGAGGGGAAAACAATGGATCAAATGCATGGGATTCGCTCCATTTTTGCCCTATTTTGTTAATATCTTTGTAAAAACTAATTTTTTCTATATAAATGTATTGGAAAAATAGTTTTTATTTTTTAAGAACTATTCAATGACATAATAAAATAGTAATAATTATTATTCATAATGAAGATATTACCAAAATAAAGTTTTGTCCCATGCATTTGATCTATTGTTTTCCCCTCAGCACTCGACGAAGTGAAGTTAGCTGATGGTTGAAGTGAAAATACCTAATTAGATGGCGAATAAAAAGGCTTATCAGCTAACTTCATGTGTTAACTCACTCTTTTTACTTATTGATGATGATTGATTGATTGATAGATTGATAGATTATTCCACGCCTGTTTAAAATATTTGACAGGAAGTTTTTAAGTTTTTAGACTTAGCTTGATCGAAGGCTTTAAATGTTTGTGATATATGTAGGGATCTATGTAGTTTTATATTATACAGGGTGTTTTTTTTAACTTGGGACAACGAAATATCTCAAAAAATACGCATGCTACGGAAAAAATGTATGGAATAAAAACTTTTTATTTTCGATGGGGAAAAAAGATTTGTTAAAATTTACCCCACCCCCACCCCCACAGGAGTCGGGGGTGGGGGTAACTTTGTAATTTCAAATGTCAACCACAATTTTTTATCACAGATTCGGATTCTCCCTCACGAAATACGTAAGTTTTATTCGGAAAATTTGTTTCGTTTCGCTATAGATGGCGCTGCAATCGCGAAAAACGAAATTATTGACACAACTTTTAGCTCTACCCAGGAATAACGACGCGGACGTAGT
>CAKNXH010058398.1:809-20571 GCA_932178445.1 Andricus quercusramuli | reverse complement strand
ACTAACGTAGCGTGAGACAGATCAGACGAGAGAAGTAAGTATTTTCTGTCGGTGTTCTATTATCAGGTCACATTATTGTATATTTAAGTGAAATATGTTCCTCGTAAACTAGAACTTAAAAAATATCTATGCACCTCTTGATCGGTAAATAAAATGTAAGAAAGAAATGTACCTAAATAAAAACTTTTGTCCGAAGGAAAACAAACATTCATCTGTCAATGTAAAAGATTTAATTTAAAAACTGAATTTATTTGAAGAAAAAGTTTTTTCACGTAAATAAACCATTTACGTAAAATCAAACAAAGTATAAAGAAAAGGATTTCTTTGAATTCAACAAACTAGTGTGTCAGTGAGTGCTTTTAAATTTCTTCGGCAGTGCAAACTGCAAATGCGATTTTCGTTTCAACTTTAAGACCTGGTCCCGAAGAAAGACACAGAAAACGTAATGCTTTTTCTGTATAAAGTGTATGTAACTTTAACGTTGACCTAACAATCGAGGTGCTTCCCTTCCCAAAGGCGTTTTGTAGTTGTTAAGCTCCTAGCGGCTTCAGAAGCAACTTTTTTCGGTACCTGCGGCTGGCCACTTGGAGAGCCTACTCTCTCTTCTATTGTGAAGGGGGAAAATCCGAACTGAGCGTTTTGTCTCATAATTTCGATGCGATGACGATATGAAAGCTCAATTTTCGATATTCATCCAATACGATCCGAAACTGAGCATTACAAATCCGAGACTGGAAGCTGGGTATCGTATCGGTATCGTTTCAGTATCGCAAAATATCGCTTGGCGGCATCAATAATAGAATATGTATATTGAGAGGATCAAAATGGTATTTTCCTTGACTTTTATGATGATTACGTACCTGTATGGATGAGCTGAAACCGATAACAGCATGCTTTGTAGCACAATAAACAGGAAAGTACGGATATGCATTTAAGCCAACTGTCGAGGCTATGTTAACCACCGTTCCACCTTTTCCACCTTTGTGTTTTCCCATATGATCAATAGCCATTAACGTTCCTCTCACAAGAGCTTTCTAAGAGGGAAAATTTAATAAATTTGAATGTACAGAAATTTCGATACATGATACTTTAGTGTATCTCCGAATGTGTAATTAAAAACATTGTTTTTATTTTGATTTTCGCGGAGAAAATGGATGCTGAAACTTAGATATTTGAAGTAAGATAATATACCCAAACAGCTGAGATTGTTGTACGTGGCAACAACAAAAACTTTCAGACTTTATAAAGTTCCTGTTGTCGGTGAGGAGATTGGCAGAAACTTTTTGACGGTCTTAAGGTCCAGGGCGTGTGGGTGTTTGAGATGCTTACACTTTTCTTGAATCTTGCATATCTAACTCGATGAAAAGCCTCGAATGAGTCCATAGGTTGAGAAGAATTTTATAACGGAAGAATACATCACTTCTATTATTCCAAAACAGGTAGTACCTTCGGGTCTATTTTGGACTCCTGTTAGCGGTCTTGAAAGGACTCACCATTTCACGGATCGCAGAGAGTCGTCCATGTACCACGTGGACAGTTTTGGACTAAGAGGGGGGAGGGGGGTATACATTGACATGCGTTCGCCTGAATCTAGGAGCTTCTTTTCAGGAAAATATTGAAATACAAAGAATGTTTTCACAAATTTGTATCTAGACTTTTTACTTTATATGATTACCTTTTTTCAACAAAACCTGAATTTTTAGTAAATTCATCCGCTTCTTCTGGCTTCCCTGCTTTAGAATACCAAGAATATCGATATTTTCATTAAATATGAAATAAATCCACGTGGACAGAGAAGACGAGGTGGTATTTAAAAGTCCACGTTCGTCTACAGGGTAGTTGGTCAAAAAGTGGTAAAATATTGTTCACGTGGTATATGGGCGACCTCTTGGAGAAGCATGCATCCTTTGGCATTGGCGGTCCTGGCGTGGAATCGTATAGAATTAGCACTTAAGCGCATAGCGTGAACTTGATCATTGTAAGTGCACTCCTATGTATCGTTTTAAATAAACACCAATTGTCAAAGAAACCACACCGAGCTTCTTCGACTTACTGTGGTTTATCCAAAACTATAGGGGAAAGTCCTACAGTACCGGCCAGCATCCCGTACCGGCCAGTTGTCATTTCTAAAATTATATAACAGATGGCGGAATGCTGGATGAGAAAAAAGCAAATCAAATGAATGCTGATTCAGTTGAACGAGGCAAAAATTTGTTTTCAAGACAAAATGCTGGCAAGAAAGGAAAAAGTTTAGTCTCGCAGGAAAAGATGTTCGCAAGAAAAGCAAGCCAATTCAGAAAGAGACAATTTGTCCTGTATGCTTTGAATCTCATGAAGAAGATTGGATACAATGCGGAAGTTGTAAAATTTGGGTTCATGAAGCTAGTGCAAACTTATACAGGAGCTTTCAAACCAATATATTTGCAATTATAGCCTTATTTAACTGATGATATTTTTATTGGCGGGTACTGGCGGCCAATTTTTTTAAGATTGATTTTTCTTTATTCTAAAATTTTATTAATAAAGTTAATCATTACTCAATATAACGATACTTTATTGTTTTTTATAATAGCTTATAAGCTCCTTGATACATAGCAGCGAGTATTCAACATGTAAGTTCTGGTTTTTTTTATTCTAAATAAACCTTAAGGTGACGGTACTGCCGGACTCTCCCCTACATCGTAGTACTCTGAGTATGGAGTCGAGGGATCAACTCATGAACCTATGAATTAGAAGGATCCAGCGTGACCCTGACGAAATCCCAAGTGAGTTTTATAAAAACCTTCCTAGTAACTTTCTCTCAAACTTCCCTCACAAACTCACTATCAAAAATCTTCACCCATATCCTCAATAATAGAATAACATCCTGGGCTGAAAACTCGAAAAATTTTCCTGAATTTCAAGCAAGGTTCCGCAGGGGTCGTAGCTCCGTGGAACACATTTTCACCCTAAACTCTGTAATTTAAATTCACTTGCAAAAAGCAGGAGAAAAAGTATATGCATGCTTTGTAGATTGTAAGAAAGTCTTCGACTCAGTAAGTCACATGATGCTGTGGCATAAATTATTCCAAATTGGTTCTAGTGGTAAGCTAATCAGCGTCCTCATTAGTTTATACAGTAGAGCAAGTATTGCGGTTCGTGCAGAGGACTGAATCTCCAAACAAATTGATGTCTCAAATGGCATCTTACAAAAAGAAATTTTAAGCCCACTATTCTTTATCCTCCTCTTGAATGATGCGCAAGAGTATTTTCTGTCGCAAGGAGCGAGAGGGATCTCTATTATATCACACGAGATATGTAGAACTTATTTTATTAGCATACGCAAGTCCTTGAAAGTAAATGAAAACAAGACACAAATTATGATTCTTCAAAAGGGGCTCAAAACAAGCATCATAAATTTCACTTCGCAAAACACATAATGCGGGAGGCGGAGGAGTACGAACACCTCAGAACCGCTATCTCCTCATCGGGCGTGTTCTTTACAACCAAATAAAAATAAAATACTTCAACTATTTGAAAAATGGTGTTAAGATTGAGACTTTGATCGGCTGAGGCTAACCTCAAGTTTACAGGTACAATCCCATATTCCTTTGTGAGTGGGAATTCAGCCATATCTGGAAATTAGGTTTCGAATAAAAATAACAAGAATGTATGCACAGATAAGGCTGTTTCCTGCCCGTGAAGGAAGAATTTTACTAAATGGCTTTGCACATGAAATTCGTGGTATGTGCAACTACAACGAAAAAGACGACAGGTATTATTTTTTGGCAAAATGCCCAGCATCTAAGCACTTGAGAATAATATATATTCTATCTTGAAATCGGATAAAAACGCTGCAGCACGTTTATCTACTCAGAAATAAAATTTATCTGACGAAAGATAAAACTTATCTTGCGAAAGATAAAATTTATCTGGCGGGAGATACATTTTTTTTCACGAAAATATTAATGTCAAATGCGTGAGCCTATGTAAACTGAAAAGAGCGGCTAGGTTCACCAAAATTCGGTGGACCTAGATCCAAAATTTTCGGTGGGTCTATGAAACCTGGAAAGGACGGTTATGTTTACTGAAATCCTCTGAAATCCTCCTTGAGAAATTTGAAAATCCTGGCGGCATTCTTTGGTTAAATCACCGTCGAAAATTACGCGAGGGTCTTATCAATAGGGCTGACTTACTGAACTCTTCGCAAATATCTTGAAAATCCATTTCCCCTTTGAAATGTTGCAATTTAATTGCGATCAAATATTAAAAATCACTACATACCTTCGGCACTGCTTCCCGTAAGTTTCATAGAAATCTAAATTTTCCGTTGAGCGCCAGGCCTGTTCAAGGCCACTTAAATTCACAAAACCCAAATCTCAAAATTCATTAGATAAAATTCCAAAAATCTCAAAAAGAACGATAAACTAAACTCAGTCCTAGGAACGCAGTGTACCGGCTTCTCGCACGGTCAGCTCAGACTCGGTAATTGGGCGTGCTTCGCAAATAAAGAGGGTTCAACAATGCCAATAAATGACAACTCAACATTTACACTAATTAGAATAGGTAATTTATTTAATGCTGGTCAACAAAAAAAGAAGTGAAATAACAAGCCCGATTTACATAACAATTGATATTCAGCCGTATGACGGATCTCGACAAAATCTAATGGTTTACAATCTTCAAAAAAATTAGTCGAGGCTCAAACAATAATTTTCTCGACATGCTCACGATAAGAAAAAAATCTTAAATCCTAACCTAAAATACTCGACCTAAACTAACCTTGAGTGGTTCGGCTTCTCTGCCCGGAACTCCATGCTAGGCAATTTCGAACAAGACTCAAGAGCTCTAAAGTCTAACCTATCACCGAGCTAGGCCAACTCCCAGAAAGATTCAATTTATTCGCTTAAACAAAACAAAAAAATAACTATTCACGAATATTCAGTACGATTAGGACCAAAATTTATTACCCAAAATTCGATTGAAGAAAATTATTCATCACGTTGATTTCAGAAGTCTAGTCGCTATTGAAACATAACCCCAAAACTGGCCATAGCCTAACTTCACTAAATTAGTAACGACCCATGACTAGTCATAGCCTAATTTATTTCATTAGTAATAGCCGAACTCAAATCCTTACTCAAACTCAACATTATCCCAAAATAACACATGACCTAGACCTCTATATTTCAACAGTGATTTTAATAATTTGCTTCATGAAATATCAAAACCCTAACAACTTTTTTTTCTGGAGAAATTGGGCCCCGCTCGCCTAACTCTATCAACTCTAAATTTACTCAGACCAATATTACTCACATGGCTTAATTATCTCTAAACAAACTAATGACCTCGACATAAATCAATAGTACACTGTGAATTCGACAAATAACTTATTTAAACTTTGATCAAGAAAACGCTAGAAATTCAGCAAACAGTACACTCGAAATTTAGTAAATAGCCTATCAAAATGTAATCAATAGCAAATTTGAAATTTAGTACAGAACATGCTCAAGGCTCAATCAATCGCGCATTTGAAATCCTCCGAGTCACATATTCAACATTTCACCAATACTACCTTCAAAATTCAACAGGTACTATACTCAAAAATTCCATCAACAGCATATTTGAACTTAAGCAGATAACAGAATCAAAATTAAATCAGTAATACATTGGAAATTCCGCGAGTTCCATATTCAGAATTATATATAAAAAACCATTAGAAATTCAGCGAGGGACATATTCAAAATTAGACCACAATTCTCGACGCTCAAAGTCTATAAATCTTACTCACAATAAAGGGGGTGGGGTAAGGGGAAGCTCTCGATTGAGTGACACTTGAATGGGACTCGATATGATATTTCTCGACACTAGAAAATCGGGATCCATATTTTTATCATCAATACGTTGGGACAAAACTCGACTGGGGCTCAGTTCCGAAAAAATTGCACAATTCTATATTAACGCACGATAAAGGGGGTTCACTCAAGATTAAAGAAAATTGGGCTTTGGCGTACAACTCAACTTGGGGCGTCATTATGTGAATAAATGGGATATACAGAAATGCTCAACAGGACATTGTTTAAAGTTATGCATTTTGAGGGCAACTCGACTGCGGGCTCAGTTCCGAAAAATTACACATAAAACTCACATTCGGGAGAAACATTTCTGATATATTATTTATGAACACTTCACTAAAATGATTGTATAACAAGAAAAAAGGCCCAGTTAAATAACCTCCGTCTCGACCGTGGGTAACGCCATTTTTACAAAAGTATATCAAAATTCTAAAATTCCATTATCAATGACCACGTGTTGAGCGAAGTTTCTTGTTGCTCAAAATTTAAGAGTTGGCCTTACCCGTGGTATTCTGGAACGTCGACGATGAGCTTCCTGATGCTGGGGGAGTTGTGGAGTAAAATCTTCACTGCTTCGTGAAGAGAATCGCTTGAGAACAAAACGCGAGAAAGAATAAATTAAACTGGTCGACTCGACACTTGGAAAAATAAACTTGAGTGGACACGGCTGCGGTTGGCAGAGAAGAGCGAACGTAGCGGCAATGGTACGGGACTCGGTCTCGGCGTTCCTTCTCCTCCTTCTTTCCGCCCTTCCTATTGGTAGTAAGGCCGCTGCGGGGACGGGGTGCAGGATTTACATTCCAGGGCCGTATGAATAAGTGGAGCTCGGTACCCTGTTATTTTTGGTTTTCATCCTTCCTTCCCTCTATTATCGCCAGGATTGATCCAGTGTTGTTATTTCGACATCCTTACTCTCCAATTCACCCATTAGATCACCTCCTGGAGCCCGAAATTACCCTGGCTGATCAGAGCAGGATTTGGTTCGGTACCAATTGGTATCAGCCGACGTGAAGGGGGCATTGTGCATTGAGATTCCCTAGTCATGTTGGGAATTGATGAAGAAATTTCTCATCGTGAAGTTTCCAAAAAGGTTCTACGCCAGGTAGATGCGTCGCTCCGAATTTTCCGCAACTTGTAGCGTTGCTTCAAAACTGGCCGGCATCCTAACATGAATCCTTGCAGATGAGGATCCACAGCTCCTTTCAGTCTGGCAGACAATAGCAGATGGAAAAGGCGGGAGAATTCAAACGGCTTGAAATGTGTCTCGATGGAATCTCGCTGTTCTACAAGCCTCAAGTGGCGTCCCATTTGAGTCTTGAAGTAGGAAGAAGTCCATCGATGTCCCACGATGTCTCGACGAGTCCGGATCGTTACAGAAAAATAAAAGAAACGAACAGAATAAGTCCTTAAAATCACAAATCTTAAATCTAGCCCTAGACATGGAGTTTCCGTACCGCAGCCGTGATTTATGACCTTACAAAATTTAATCTCTGAATTTAAGAAAAATCTTCAAACGTCAACTAAAAATTTATTAATTAGAATTTGTGAGTTGCAAGAATTTTGCAACGTCACACCTTATTACAAAAAACACTTCATTTAAATTATTCAAACAAAAAAAAAACATTAATCTACACTTACACGATATATAGACTGCACTTAGGTTACCTTATCGTGATTGTTTACAAATTTGAAAGTCTTCATCAGAGTCGACAGAAACTAAAGGTTCGTCCAACAGAAGTAAAGTACTGAACTTGGCTCAGTGTCCTTGTCCTCCGCATCGCAGAAGCTCTAACCGGCCAGGATTTAGAAGCCAAGTTCAGTCCTTTACTTCTGTTGGACGAACCTTTAGTTTCTGTCGACTCTGATGAAGACTTTTATATTTGTAAGCAAGCACTATAAGGTAACCTAAGTGCAGTCTATATATCGTGTAAGTGTAGATTAATGGTTTTTTTGGTTTGAATCATTTAAATAGGGTGTTGTTTGTGATAAGGGGAAATGGATTTTCAAAATATCTGCGAAGAGTTCAGTAAGTCATCCCTATTGATAAGACCCTCGCGTAATTTTCGAAGGTGATTTAACCAAAGAATGCCGCCAGGATTTTCAAATTTTTCAAGGAAATAGTCGAGTCAAGCAGTTGATCCTCGAGGATTTCAGTAAACATAACCGTCCTTTGCAGGTTTCATAGACCCACCGAAAATTTTGGATCTAGGCCCACCGAATTTTTGTGAACCTAAACGCTCTTTTCAGTTTACATAGGCTCACGCATTTGACATAAATATTTTCGTGGAAAAAATTTATCTTCCGCCAGATAAATTTTATCTTTCGCAAGAAACATTTTATCTTTCGTCAGATAAATTTTATCTTTGAATAGATAAACGTGCTGCAACGTTTTTATCCGATTTCAAGATAGAATTTATTCTTGGGATTTACTGTGTACCGTATGCCGTCAAGATCAAAGCTCTTTACGTCTATACTATAAATGATCTCAGACTGCGTGACTTTCGTACTACCTAGATTTTAGTATTTCTCCCACTAAGCTTAAATATACAGGGTGTCCCCTGTTCCAAGAATCAGTCGAAGTGTTACTTTTTGAGTTATTAAATAATTAGGTTGGACCAATCAGGAGTGCAGTAGGAAGAGTTGAGCGTACGTGAGTATGTTATCAGCGCACTCTTATTGAAGCGAGCGCTGAGGTGGGGTTAGCGAAGGGAGAACAGCAGTCACTACACTACGTTAGACTCACGCTCCCGTACGCACGAGTGTTTATACCGCGCTCCTGATTGGTCTAGCTCAAATATTTAATAACTCAAAAACTAAAACTTCAACTGATTTTTGGGATAGAAATTTTCAATTGATTTTTTTAATGTCCATACAGCCATATAAGTCCGGACACTTGAGTCGGGGACACACTGTATATTTAATGCTTCAATTTGTTCGAGGCTCCAACCATTTGCACTGTCCTAAAATCCATAAGCAAATTATAAAAATGTATTTAAAAGAATATCTCTGTACTCAGGTATGTAATCAAATCCATTCGAATAAACTGAATTGAATAAAAAGCATTGAATTGAACTAGTGATTTCAAGGGCCTTGGAAATCGAGAGTAAATCGCAAAAGTCGGATGCAGGCCAAATGGCGAAGCCATTTTGTCTGATTTTTTTTACAAATAATCTGAAGGGTATACAGACTGGTGGTACAGGTCGCTTTTTTCGAAACAAAAGTCTATTTTTCATGTAACAGTTAAAAAAAATAATTTTACCTCGACTTCATTCAGGGGCGAACACTACCCAAATGAGTGGATGACTTCCCAAAAGGGTTTGTGGGTGTAAATGGTTGGGGGTGGATAATATCATGAAATGCAGACTTTAAGTAAAATCAAACAGTAAAAATACGTAGGCTGCTTGTTACATTGGGCGCGTAAATAGCTGTCGAGACTTGCAAGTTTATACAAGTATAAAGCGTGTCCCCACATTCAGTATATTCGTTGCATTTAAGGGGAAAGACGTAAAAATGGCTTGTCTCAGTCACCGTGACTACGGCGTGATATTTTATTACCGCGTGATATTTTATTTATATTGTAACAGAAGGTTGCTAATTTCGCTTTGCAAGACTTATGGAGCAGCCTACGTATAATATCTTATAATCAATTCGCTCCCAAATTCAATATGATAGTTATAATAATTGATAATTTATATATATTTTTTTGAAAATTCAACTTTTCTGGTACAAAATTAATAATCTTCTTGCTTAAAAATTCAACAATGTTGTTTAAAATTTATTTATTTTGTTTTAAATTCTTGTTTTTTGTTTGAAAATTGAAATGTATATTCAGGTGAAAATGTATATTCAGGTGAAAAATCATGTATGTTGTTGAAAATTCTGTTCTTTCGATGCAAAATTAATCTTCTCGGTTGCAAATACAACCACTTAGTTGAATGTTGAACTGCTTTGTTAAACTTTAATTTTTTTTGCTGAAGATGCATATTTTTTGTTTACAATTCATCTTTCTGCTAGAAAATTGTACTATTTTCTGAAAAATTAATCATTTTCAGTTGAAAATTAAATTGCTTCGTTGAAAATTCGTATTTTTCAGTATAAAATAATTCTTATTCTCTAAAAATTATTATTTTTTATCAAAACTTTCACTGTTTTGTCAGAACTTAATCTACATTCTTTAAAAAGGTGAACAGTTTTTTAAAAAGTATCCTTTTTGGTTTACATGTCCTCAACTGTTTCGTTGGTCATAAATTCATCTCTGTTATTTTAAAATATTCTAATTTCTTGCAAATTTAACAATTTGCTTAAATAGTCATTTTTTATGAGGATTCTTCACTGGACTTGATAATTCATCTAGTTGATTGCAAGTATAACTATTTTGTTAAAAAATCATTGTTGTTCTTTGAAAATTTATTTATTTTTTCAACTGAAAAGTTGACTTCCACTGAAAAAGATTTGAACGAATTTGTGGAGAGTTTACCAGATTTCAATGATTTGGAAGGGACACAAAAGATTTTACAAACAAAGATTGAAGAAAGCTTTCACAAATATGTAAAAGATTTCATAAAAACTGCAATATGTGGTAAGACGATTGATAGTTATTGTTTTGGAAAGAATAACGTACAACTGCGTACATATCGTACAATCAAATTAGCTGAAAAAGAAGGCCGTTTTGTAGAAAAAAGTAGCAGAATTTCCTTTTTATTTGAAAAGTACACGTGCTAAAAGTTTTCCTCGTGAGGAAACAAAGATGCGCAATGAAATTTCAGATTTATATACATGTTTGAAAAATAAAAATTTTAAACATTTTTTACAAGCGCTCAGGGTCAAAAAACTAAGCGCTTGACTTCCATACCCGGTTATTGCAGACAGTCCCTGAGTTGTGCAAACATGCAAAGTTTGGGTCTAATGCGAATCAATCTGGTATTTTCGGAGAGAATTGGGCGACACATAGTATCGATATCTTGCATGTTTGTATAATCTCCCATTTATACAGAGAGCTTGTATATTTTCACTTAATGTACAACAATGTACTATTTTCGGAGTAAGCTAGCCGAAAATTGTACTGCTACATTGATTCGGCGTGAATATTGCAAACCGTTTTTCTGTACATTTACTTGTGATATTATTTTGTTCAGTTTTTTTTTATTTCAAATATGCATGTCATCATATTATCCACACCCAACAACCTCCACCCACCCAACCTTTTGGGAATTCACCTACTCCTTTGGGAAAGAGCCCCTAGTTTTCATATACGGTGTGTTCGCCCCTGAATGAATCAATGTGGGTCATAGTGGGCGCTTCATTACCTGCACACTCGAGTCAGAATGGGTTACCTGCTCCCTGCTTCGCGGTATAGTATAACACTGTACCACAAAAATACATTTTTTTCTTTAATTATTGCATGAAAAATATATTTGTTTTCGAAAAAGCGAAATGTACCACTAGTCTGTATAACCTTCAGATTATATATAAAAAAAACAGACAAAATGGCTTCGCCGTTTGGCCAAAATCCGACTTTTTCTATTTACACACGATTTCGAGGGCCCTTAAGCTTTCGCACTGGTTCTCACGTACATTGAGCGCGTACACTGCAGACAGACGGTTGTACGACCAATAGTTACCGGATATTATTGCTTCGAGGGCATTGTCTCGTGAATAGCAGTAAGGCGAGTCGTTTCTGGTCAGACCCGGACGCGTAACCTTTACAGCAGCAAGGAATGAATCATCAGAAGGCTTCTCTAGTTATTCAAATTAAAGAATAGCGGTATTACAGAGTATAGAATTATAACTACTTATTTTAGTTACTTATTTCCTCAAGAAATGAGTCAAAAGGGAAAGAAAACATAAATATCGCTGCCTTTTGATGAAGCATATAGAGTTATAGTTTATATCAGTTATAATTGCATGAAAGGTCGATCACCTTCGATTTTGTCAAAACTCACACATTGTATGTATTTTTTAATACTAAACATGCATCTGCACAAAAAAGTTGTCGCTCTCTTACCGTTTTCGAGATATCAAGTTTTTTCTATCGAAAATTTAGATTTTTTTAATTCTTAAGAAATATAATTTCCTTATGCATTCTTTTTATTAATTACGCGAATAAAACGGAAGAATAAAACGAAATAAAACGCTCGTAAATTACACGTAGTCGGCATCGTTTGAAAATCGATGGCACCACGACCCCTTTTTTCCACTTTTCAATTCCCCCCACCATACTCCCCAACCAACAAAAACCGTTAGAAAGGGTTCGGGGGTGCTTACGATTTTCACATGTTCCTAGTCATGATTATTTCAAATTTGAAGGCACCCCGAACTCTTTTCCAACTTTTCCACAAGCCTTATTAAACTCTACGCCCCTCCCCCCACACACAAAACTGTTGGAAGGGGTCGAAGGTGCCTACGAGTTGTAAATGCCCGAAATCGGTCATGAACTGAAATTAAATGGGGAAAGGGGTATGGTAGTGTAGCATGGTTAAGAGGGTAATGCGTGAGTGAAGAGGAGGGGGAGAAGTACTTTATGTTTAACATGGGAAAATACGTAATGTCAGTGTATTTTAAAAAACATAGAAAAAATTCGCAAATAAATGAAATATGTGAGTTTAAATAAAATCGATGGTGATTGACCTTCTATGCAGTTTTGCCAAATGTCATTTTTTGTCACATAGAAACACACAAAAGCCCATGATATTAAAACATTTCGAACAGTTTACAACTTCATTCGGGGCTGTTCAAACAATACGTAGCGCTTTGGGGGGGAGGGGGGTCCACTGTTTGTCGGAAAAATACATAACACTTTTTCCTTGCAATTTACCTACCTCCTACCAGACACAAATGTAATGCTTTTTCTACAGTAAGTGTATGCAACTTTAACATTGGCCTAACACTCGAGGTGCCCCTTCCTGAAAGCGTTTTGTAATTGTTTAACGGTTCCTATTGTAACGAATGAAAACTAACTTTGTGACACGTTTTGATGCGATTTTATGGCTCAGCTTGATACTCGGACATTTTGTGTGAAATTATAAATATAAATATTTTCCTCACAACTGTTATTATTAATGATATGATTCTTGTCCAAAAATACCTTCAAAGTACGAAAACTTTGCGCTGTTTATCTTTTAACATATATAGATACTAAATTTTAACACACCTAGATAATTAACCTACAATTGAATATAAATTAGGTTAGGCCGAAACATCTAGATAGTGCGGGTCAGCATCCACTTTTCTCCGTGTAAACTTACGTACTTACAACACTTCACTTACCAAATTCAGATCGATCATGAACTCCCACTGACTGTCGTTCATAATACCAGCATTGTTGATCAATATGTCCAAGTCTTTACAAGCATCGAGAACTTCTTTGAAGCTTACTAATACAAAAATTAAAGTTTTACAAAATTATTGTAAAGTAAAAAATGCTGAACAGACAAAATTCGACTTATTCCATCAATATAATGTACCGATTCGATTCGCTAAGGAGTATCAATTAAATAGGGGATGAAATATTTTGTTTTTTAGAGGAAATTGAGCGATCATAATTTTTCCGATTAGCGAAAAAAAATTGTCTACGAAGTTATGCATATTTAAATGTTGTGCTTTGTTCTTTAAAATAACCCATTTTTTTCTTTTCACCTTTATAACCTTTTACTTAAGCGAGATATTTATCGATTACTTTCTGTTTCCGATAGCGTTTAATGTCTTCCTTCGAAATCCAATGAAAATTTAAAAAAAAAGGTTCAAAACTTACAAAATGGCGATTATTTTCTCAAAACATTAGAAGTAGATTTGATCAAAAAACCCACACTTTTTATTTTTCGCCCATTTTTTTCAATTTGTATTTTCATAAAGAAGAAGTCTTTTCAGTTTTATGCAGGCTGAATAACTTTTGTGACCAGGGCATTTTTTTATAGAATTGAATATTATCATTTTTCTCGAAAAAAAACGACAGATAAGAAAAAATATAGAGACAAAAGTTTGCATGTCTAAAAATATTTTATGAAAAATTCCTCTTGCTCTTTTTAGATATCTTGTATCTTTTACGAGGAACAATCCAAAGTTCCAGTTTTAGGAGAAAAATTCTCCCAGCCTCAAAAATGGTTTAGAGCGCATTGAGCTGATAGGATATCTTCTCCGTATAAGCAGAAACTGTAACAAGATACAAAAAAAGGTAAAAAAGATACAGATGTTTGGAAAATCTTTTTTGTTTTTTGCTTCAAATATTGAAAATGTGAACACAATGTTTTCTGAAACCTCCACCTTTTCTATTCTTTTCAATATTTTTTAAAAGTTTTTGTAATAGAAGATAGGCATTCTATCACCTTTATATTGGCTAAACTATTTTTGATACCAGGAGAGTTTTTTTCCTGAATATATAATTTTAGAATCTTTCTCGTGAACGATGCAAGATATCACAAGAGAGCAAGATATATTTTTCGTAGAACTTTTTAGACGTGCAAGCTTTTATCTCTGAGTTTTTTAGTATCTGCCTTTGTTTGTAAGAAAAATCGGAAAATTCCATTTCATTAAAAAAATTTTCCTGCCCACAATAGTTATTCAAGCTGCACAAAATTCAAGAGATATGTTCCTTATGAAAGTACATAAAAAAAAAAAAAAATTGATTAGCATTTCGAACTCGAAAGTTCATTGCTTCACTACCCGATTCGGGTAGTGTTTCTAGGTGGATAAATACTACCGTGTGGGTCCACCACACCCACGACGGGTCAACAACACGCAGTATTCCCCGAACGGTCACCCATCCAAGTACTAACCGCGCCCAACACTGCTTAACTTCAGTGATCTAACGGGAACTGGTGTTTTCAGCGTGGTATCGCCGTTGACAGTATGAAAGTACATAATCAAGAAAAAATTGACACAAAATATAATTGTGAGATTTTTGAGATAATCGACTTTCAAAATTTTCAGATGAATCGCCGCCATTTTGTTACTTTAAAATCTCGCTTGGGTCAAAAATTATAGAGGTTTAAACAACCGTGGGCTTTTTTTTTTTAAACCCAAAATTCATGTACGCATAACATTACTAAAATAAATGGTAAAAACCCTTACGAATAATGTTTCACGTATTACTCCTCTGGTTCATACCAGGACTGCGGTCAAATTTCGCATACTTATTGCTTTTCGCTTTTTCCAATGTTCACGTGATTGAGGAAATTCTCAAGATGGAATCCTATTTTCTTATCGACTCCTCTCGGAATAAAAGCATCGTTGCCGCAATAAGACAGAAACACTATTAAATTCTCTAATAATAGTTACATATACTACTTAAAAATTTATTAGTGTGTCAAATCTTATTTTCAGACTTTCTCGACTTAAAGTCTCCTACCAGAAGATATATAATTAGTTCGATAGAATACGGAAAATATACTCGTACTTTGTTTTTTGATCGTCATTTGTTCAGCCAACCACTGATACTTCATTGAAAAACATTGCCATTTCATGATAATGAAACCACGTCATGAGGCTCTAATCGCTCAACCCGAATCGGTGATGAACTGAGCAATTGGGTGCATTAAAAGCCTAATTGTGTTTTCAGAAGTCACTTGTTTTTCATTTATTTTGCATATAACTTCATGAAGAGCAAATTGTAGCAGTTATTTTGCACCCAAAATTGAAAATCTACTTCATTGTGAGTTCGAGACGAAAAGACTTCAACAAAATATTCAAAATGATGAAATGACCTACCATGAAATTAAACCGTTCGAAATATTAACAAATAAATAAAAACGAAATCCTGCGAAAAATGGGCTAAATAGTTATGATAATAAATGCTCAGGTATTAACACGCGAGTATCTAATTAAAAATTGAGTACAGAATGAAACTTAGGTGTATTGACAGAAAATATTGCACAAATTAATTTAAAATTAACAGGATCCTTGATCGCCTAAATCAAAACGCCATTAAATGAAAGTTAAAAGTCATACTGTCATAACTTCCACACATGATTTATGAATTATTATAACTCAGATTGATTTCAAGTAAAATCATGTGGGTAAAACCATTCGGTAGAAAGTTTTCGCATTTTCAAATACCAGCTTAACAGTTTCACTTACAACTCTCAAAACAGTTGAAACAATTTCGAATAAATACCTTCGGTCTGTCGTTGTACGAACGCTACCTGTGAATACTATTCTTAATGTTATTGAAGATTTTCGGAAAAAGAGTCATTTCCCAGACATATTCACCAGAAACTAGGACTTATACTCCCACTTGGCGAAAAATGTCACCAGCTCTTGGAGTTTATTACATAACCATGATTGGTGGATTCTCAAAAGAGGGGAAACTTTACAATAATTATAGCGTGAACTCACATATATGCACATACATATTGCGATTAGTCACGTGTTTGTCTACTTTTGAATACGCGCCTAGAATAAAATGATTTTTTGATGAAAAATTATTTCACCAAATGAAAAGCAAGTGACTGCTGAAAATACGAGTAGGGGGTCACGTTCACACCCAACCGCTCAATTATATAATCATAAACGCAGGCGGATCGTAAACGGAGTTCTCTGTAGTTCAGAGTTCCACTTCGAGGCGTAGGAGGATTCCTACGTCTGGCAGTTCTGGTCTGCCATATTTTTCAAAAGACATTCCTGAAAAGTTAACATGCAAAACACGGAGAATGACTATTTTGAACTGGCACTTTTCTCTCAAGCCAAGGAAAAGTACTTGGGTTTAAAGATTGATTCAAATGATTACCTCAATCATTCTGATTTTTTTGCCTCTAAAGCTGAATCAAAAAGCCAAAACGGTTCGATTCATCAGTATTCGTCAACCTTCAATAATCGGCCTACCTTTCCGCGTCTAGAATGACAAGACTTCTCCGAAATTTATGCGGAGTGGCCCATCTTCAGAAACGATTTCATATCGATAGTGGGTGACAATCAGTTTTTATAAAAGTTGCAGAAATTGCACTATATAAAGGTCAGTCTGATTGAAGCTACAGGAGAAATGGCTTCTTTGAAGTGTTGAACGGACAAACGGGATGACCTTCTTGTTTGCATGCTCGTTCAGCATTTGCGCACGACTACCTGCAAATCTCTAAGAGAAGAATTTGGGAGGTTGGTTACGGAGGTTGAGGACCTCTAACCTTTAGCTTTTACCCTTTAACGAGTAACAAGTGATGTTCAATCCTTCCCAATGAATAGAAATTATACTATCTCTGAATCATCTGCTGTATCTGGCCCCAAAACTTCAAATGGAATTGGCCGATTTGATTCTTTTGTGGCGGAGATACGTACTCGGCGGACATCAAGAAGATGGTTTGTCGCATCTGGATTTATCCGTAGGATCACACTTTCCAGAAAGTTCTATGGAAATCGTCCCTGAACGAAGAGATTCGTAGGTATCGGTTGAAGTCCGTGATCTGTGATTTGACCTTATTGCGATATCTGGCCATACGAACTCTCCATCGACCTGCTGAGGATCATGGTGACGCATATCCTCTTGCCTCTGATCTCTTTGAAGGAGAGATATGCATCGACGATGCTTACTCTTCAAAAATTTGATCATTTTTATCTTCGAAGTCATTGCTCTTTTCCGCTTGCTCTATTTATGGTTTAATGGAGCTGGATGAGGACTGAAAATTGTATTAAAATTTTTTTATGGGAGATTATGTTGAAGCTATACGCTTTTTTGAATTTCAGGTTCATCCTTTAAGAGGGCATGCCTTCTATTTCGTAAGAGCTTTCTCGAAATTGATTTCTTATATTTTAGGATTTTCCTTTCACGGTTCGATAGAGCTCCGAAAGCACTCGATAAGTACTTTTTTCAACCAAATTTGTATAACCTACACAACAGTTTGTATTTGGGGTATTCGCTCTATTTGTATTTGGGTCATTGTTTATTAACGGATTTTCATCCATTTCATGACGGATTGCTCAAAAAGCGGTTGCTTCATTCTGGATGTTCCTTTAAGGGTTGAACACAGCGTAAAAACATCTCGAAAGTACTTTCCTACTCCAAAAAAATAAAATGAACAAAATTGATACAGCTTTTAGTATTCCACGTACAATGTTCCAAAGGAAGGAACTCCGTCACGTTCACAGGAGTGTTTTTGGTATTGTTTGCTTTTTCTAAGACTTGGCTATCACGATTCAATAGAGCTGATTAATAGCTCGAAACATGTTTTTTTTTCCTTTAAATTCAGAGATATAACAAAATAGAAGCTCTTTCTGAGTCAGCTTTGTCGTTTTTTTCAGTATGCACCGTATCTTTGGGGATGATACTGGAACTTGTCGAGTTGTTAAACGTACCTTGGTAAGGCGACGGGAACTTTAGTACCGCTCTACACACAGCTAGCGTTACTACCCTCCGTCTACGCTCATTTTCTAAGTATTTTTAAATGCAGTTTACTATGTATTTTTGGCCTCAAATTAACTATCATAGTCTAATTTGTGACTCTTGCTTTTATCAGGTATCTTAGTCAGTGACTAAGTTACAATGATCTTACTTTTTTCTTGTTTTACCTGGTGCTAATTACTTTGAAAACCATCCGCGGCGTGCTTCGTATGAAACTATTTTAGCATATTTAGGCCTAGATAACATTTTCCCAGTGCAGCCTCACAGTTTGGGTTGTCCATGCTTCGGTATAGAACATTATTATTTTGAGACAAATGAACAAGGCGACTACTTTCGAGTTGCTCATTTTGTTGTAAAAATAACGCTGGTGATAAAATAACATTGAATTGTTCGGAAGTATCACAGAAAAGCTATAATAACTGAAATTCTATACGCTTCATTTTGAAGAACGAAAATGTACATTTTACCTCAAACTCTTGCAGATACCTCACACTGGGAATTTTTATATGCAATATGTGCAAAATAACTATATTTTTTATCCAGTTACTGAAGTAACACTGGAAAGCCAGACAAAGCACGTTTCGAAAAAAAGTACCTGAAATTTTCAAAAACTGATCGAACTGCTAACTCGTTTATGCAACTTGTTTATAACTATAAGTTACATTTATATACTTCAAATGTTTTCATATTATTATTAATCGGATTAAAGACAAACATCACTCAATAAATAACCTAACTCATAGAAAAATGTTCAACTACTGTTCATTAAATAAAATTGAAAGCTGAGTCGCATGTGTTCCAAATTTTTTGTCTCAATTTTGCCCCAATGTGCCCACTATCAGAGAAGCACGGCTTTTGAAAACCTCAGCACGTGCCCACGGCATGCGACAACGTTTCCTAATGCGACGCTTCTATTTCTGATTTAAAATGGACCATGTCACTCTTAAATAGTGAAGTAAGTCATGGAAATGATGGTGAAAATAAAAGATTCGATCATTCTTTTTGAAACTTTTCGGTATGTATAAATATATATATATATATATATATATATATATATATATTTCTGGGAAATCGGCGACTCTCAGAGTATACAGCCTTATCCTTGCATGCGGGGCTCTACAAGGAAGGATGAACCCTTTCCCTAGCTGCTCGTGGGAACAACAATGACAACACCAAACATAGTTGTAGTAAGTGCGGTTCAAAACAATCGAACACGCAGGGCTCCCGACAATGGGTCGGACAACAATGCCTACTACCCCACAGTTGGGGGAGCCAATCAAGACGGAGTCAATGCGATTGACCGGCGGAATCTTGTTACTTTTAAGTGGACGGATCAACTCAATGACAGCCTGCTGAAGTGCTACGATGCCAGTATGGTCCCTGAACGAGAAGGTTACATGGCACGACTGCATGCTCTGTGGTGCGAGAAACACACAGAGCTCTCAGACTTTTCGCAACAACGTCTGCGAAACCATGCCGAGAACCTTAGGAAAAGGAGTTATATAAGCGGAGTGCCTACTCAATCGCATCCAGAACAAGCCGGCAACAGAGAAAGAGAAGCGACACTGAGACCAACCGCGAACAGGCATCCAATAGAGGAAGAACT